>QOCX01006921.1:0-10722 GCA_005959815.1 Sarcophaga bullata
CAACAACAACAGCAACAACAGAATAGTGTTCGAAACAAAATATACACACAGAAACTTTATTCGATTTTTTTTAAAGAAAGTTTTAATTTTATAGCCAAAATCAAATAGAAAACAATAAGACACGTTTAATAGTTTAATAATACAGTGTGGGAAACAACTGTTAATGGATGACACAACTGAATGAATGAATCATTTGGTTGGTAACGGTAGGTATGGTTATAAACGGAGGTTATTCATTTCAATTGGATATAATGTTAGCGCCTGCTGATACAAATAATTGATCATTACAATCCAATAATCAGAAATACGACATAGTTTTCCGTGCCACACTGCTGTATACGTTACCTTTATATGGTATGTTGGAACCTTCAGTTTAACGTCGTCTCTGAACGATAGAAGCTTTTAATGAACATTTTTTTTAAGGATTTCAGGACGCAACACCTAGAAAGTGGTGTGGTATTAGATTCTATTGGGGAAACTGCGTTGACGATTATAAGCTTTGCTTTGGAGGACCATAATCCTGATTCAGACCATCGATCAGACGTTCACTTTATGCCAAATTCTGGAAAAGACTAAGACAACACACTCCATCTTTCTGCCTTCGATAGCCTTACAAGAAATCATATTTTTGCCGTAATATTTGAGCACAGTATTGCAGCCAATGTGATAATGACGAAGAGGAAAAAACATCTCCGAATCTTTTAGTACCGTGCGAGGCTTAATACAAGACAATATTCTATCAAGTCACCTCTTCAACTTCGTCATGAAAAGCTTTCTGCGCAAGACGAGATTGCATCGTAATGACGTTATTTTATCATCATACTACTTACGCCGACGACATTGGTGATCATTAAGCATATAACGAACAGGCGTATACTGCTGCCTTTAGACCATTCGAACGACAGTCTAGTATTATGTATATCTCTGGCTGTAGTATGACGGACACAACGAAGAATAATGTTACCAACAATTGGAAACATGTGCCATACAGGTCACATGCTTCCACCGACACCAATACTTGATGTTGTCAATAAATTTGTTTCCTTTTGCTCTCCTGTTACAAGCAAAAATTATGTCGGCATGGAGATGAAGCCTAGAATCACTCTTGTCTACAGAAGTTATAATTTGTCTCAATAGGCAGCTGAAAGGTAGAGACCTCCTCTGGGTGAAGAAACTAATGCTCTACAAGCCGCTCATCATCACCGTATTTTTCTTTGGCACAGAAGCATGGATCCTGTTATGCATTGATGTGGCCGTCTTGAGAGTATTCTAGAGAAAAGTCCTACGTCATGCTGATTCTGTGCGAATTCGAGATAATGTCCGCATTCGATCTAACGAGCTGTATAAGCTCCTCAACTTCCAGTTGTTGCTGGAAGGAAGAGAATGCTTTAGCGAAAAATTCAAACTCAAATGTCTTGTATTGTCTGTCCAACACAATAAGAAGAGCCATCGTTCTACTGTAGTATAATTCACACCATGAGAGTTTCATGAAATATGTGCACTGTCAAGTATTAAAGGAGTAGGAGAGTAATGTAAAGTGGAGCACACCAACGGCCGTAGCCTATTAGATAGTGTGTTGGCTGCCATTAACAGATTAAAGCTCTAGCACTTCCTACCGAAAAGAATGATCTTACATAGTACAATATTTCTAATAATGCCACAGGTACAGATTATTAAAATTCAGTGTGTTTGTAAGTGGCCATAGTTGTGCCTCTGGCATCGAAATTATTGGATATTGAATACTTCTTTTTTCAAAAGGCTTTTCTTCTAATTTTTATGGCCGATCAATCATATTTCTTGAAATTGTTTTTCTGATTTCTATTTTATGACTTTTTGTGCTCTTTTTCAGAGTTCCTCAATTTAATTGGTTTAGATTCCTTATTTTCTTAATTCTCCCATAAGTTGTTGACTTTGAATAAACTTCTCAAGCAAGGATCAAAAACAATTTTTAATTTTACAAGAACATTGATTTGTAAACACTTTCCATCGTTTTTCGGGGTTAAAAACCCTTCCAAGGAATTATTCAAGAACGTTATTTTTTTCAGGCGAAAAATCAATTACCGTAAGTTTTGCGCGGCTTTTCAAAACCCAGGTCAGAAAAATCTCGAAACAGGAACAATATTGGAAAATATTTTTAGCGGGCAAACATTCTCTCAGGAAGTTCTGGTTAAAATCTTCCAAGTTCGGGGACTATTTAAACTGTAGATCCCTATACTTATTAATAAAATTATGAAACACATTATTAGTGGTTTGTTAGAAGTTCAGTTAGTTATTCTTGATTTATTTTTGGAATCTAAGTTTATCTTGGACTGACCTTTGGTCAAGTTTTAACAACCCCAGGTTTCATTGGGCCACTTTTGTTGTTTGTGTTTAATTTTATAATTGAGTGGGAGGGGATTCTTACA
Source organism: Sarcophaga bullata (assembly GCA_005959815.1). NCBI lineage: Eukaryota > Metazoa > Arthropoda > Insecta > Diptera > Sarcophagidae > Sarcophaga > Sarcophaga bullata. The sequence goes on from QOCX01006921.1 coordinate 2,406, forward strand.
AAATTAAAAGTGGTCTTCCGAACAACAGATTATTTTAAAGGAAAATCTTCATTTGGCAAATTCTATTTACCATCAGAGTTTTTACCAAAAAAACTGCAGAAAGGGGCAGTGCCGAAAGAAATTTTTTTTTTTGCATTATTTTTGTTTCGTTGAAGGATGTGAAAACTGGGTTTTGACCAAGGAATCATTTAGCAATAAAGTATTTTCAAAAAAAAATGAGTATATTTCGAAATTTTCTTTACTTTTCTTTAATTTTCTGAACTATACGATTCTTATTATTTTAATAATCTATTATTTTAATACTCATATTCAAAGTTTTTGCAGTACTCATCCGATTACTTCATTAACTTACTTAAAGAACTTAAAGGGACATTGGATGTTTTTGATTTTTCTTATACTTTTCATTTTGCCTCAATTAACAAAATCAACAAAATTTTAAGCATGCAATCGCGTACGGACCAACTACAAATACACCACTTAGAAAGGTTGTATTGTTTGTCTGGTTTTTACTGCTTCTGTGGTTTTTTTTGCTGTGTGTCGTGATGTTGAAAAACAAAACTTAAGTCTGCAATTTTAGGAATCAATTTATTTCAGTATTTTAATTTTATGAATTGAATGAGTTGGGTTGGATCAAAATTTCAATGTTTATGATTCGATGGTCAAACGTTGTACTTCATTGCTCATTGAACCTTGTTTTTTTTTTTTTTGGTCTTTAAGGCGGAGGTTGGTATTCTTTCGGAAAAAAGAAACCTTTTGTTTTTCAACAAAAAAGGAGAGTACGATTCCACCATCCCATGGGGGCCTACGTACTTAACCCACCCCCCCACCAACACTTCCAACCCACTTCTCCCCGCGGGGGATGCCGTAAGGTTATTTACTTCGCGGAGGGCTGGGTTACTTAAAAGCTTTTTTCTGACTATTTAAAATTTCGCCTTCGTTCCTTCCAACCTTTCGGAAGTTGCAAGCATAAAACTTGTCAAGCCTTTCTTTTCTGGCTGTTAATTGGGCTCCATAGGAAATCCTAGATCATTTCACCTCTTCCATTAAAGGGCCGGGGTTTGGTACAAAAGTTTGTTTCACCGGGCCAATCTAAAAATTCTGGGGGCACGGCATGTTAAATATTGTCCGCATTCTTCTCTCCTCCTTTACACAGCTTTTGGGGGCAAAATGGGAACTATCATGTTCCAAATCTGTTTTGGCAGGTACTTCCCTGAAGCAATCCGGACCAGTTAGGAAACTGGGTTCCCAGTAGTAGTTTGGCTTCGCCAGTTGATTGTTTTCTCCATCCAAGGGTATATCGGGATAAGGTTGAAACGTCCTTTCTTCCCTTAACTTGTTCTTCCCATCGTGACTGCAAATTTGTGCATGGAAGTCCTTCGTTCCTTCCGCTCTTTATATTTTTTAACCATTTGTCCTGGTTGCTCGAGACGGGCGAAGGGTATATTTGCGCCTTCATTTATCCCGCAATATGTCTTTATGTATTTCTTGCATAACCAGTTAACGGGTTCAATTTCGGAACAACTGTTTTTCCTTGGAAAAGCACTTTATCTGGCCTGATCCGTAGACGATTACACCGAGCAGTTTTTCTTCTTGTTGGTTCCCCCGACCGGAGGGAGTGCCTTCCGAACCATATATTTGGCAGCATTAACTTATCGAGGTTACAACCCTTCGATATTATTCTCTCTTTTAAATGGATTGTGTTCCTCTCAATATTGGGCATTTCATTCCTTTCGTTCAGTGCTTCCCCTGGGTTAAAACAAGGATGCCTTTTCGGGCGATGGAATTTTTAACGTGTCCTTTAAAAGTTTTCAAAACCGTCGTTCGATAAATCACTCCTTAGTATTTTATGGACCTTTTTTCGAATTCGGATCTTGATGCCTTTCCAATGGGTTCCAACCTTTCCAATTTCTCCAACTATTTTCTTTTCCTGCCGGCTTATCAAAAAAAAAACGGCTTTCCGGTTTTTTATGTTGCGGCAGTGCAAAACCTGCCTCCATTCAAAAAGCCATGCTCCCGAACCCTTTTCGAAACGCTCGTTTCTTTTTCCTTCTTTTTTCTTTTTACCCGTTCTTAAAGCGACGAGGACTATGGCCCAATTTTGTCTCTGCAAAAGCCCCACTTTTATCGTTAGTTCCGTTTTGGCATTGCAAGTCGGAGTTACACATCGTACATATTTTCCACCAAAAGTAGTTGGGCCAAGTACAGATGCCCTCGGGACACCCGCCGTCACTACGCTTACTCCTTTTTTCTCCATCATCGTTGGTATATTTAGCTTCCTGTTCTGAAAATAATCATTTAGATCTCCATTAAGTATTCGGCGGCGTTAGCCCATGGTTTGAAAAGGCTTCTCATAATCCCCGCCCAATTCGCCGAATTAACGCGTTCCTAATTCAAGGTGTGACAACCGCGAATATTCTCTTGGAGCCAAATCTCCATCTTTCGCCTTCTATGCATTTTGCAATGTCGACCACTCTCTTATCGCGTCAACAGTTGGAACGTTCCCCATTCTAAATCCGTTATTGCAGGTCCGGAGGAGAGGCTCCTCTCGTCGGCATGGTGCTCAGCAGGGTCGATTGCTCATATTATCCTCTTCCAATATTTTTTCCCATTCGGTGTCAAGTAGGGCGGGATGGACGGTACGATGATGGTTCACCCTGTGAGGGTTTGCCGACTTTGGAATGAGAACTCAATTTCTGCTTCTTCCATCTACGGTGGAAAATTACCTCGACAAAACATTTGTGAAAACAAATTGGTGAACATATCGGCTACTGTCGACATAGCCACCTTAAAGTTGCTCCGTTTGGGATTTCCATCCGGCTCCCGGGTGTTTTCTTTCTCCTATTCTGGCGCATGCCTGCAAGTACCTCCTCTCCTGTTACCTCGGGTATGGTATGAACCGGCCTCCGGTTCCCTACTTATAAAAGTGTGCTGACCCCTGTGGGAAATAATGTACTGACAATCTCCCGTAGCAAAATTCGGACAAGCCTAGTTTAGGCTGAGTCTCGAGTTTTCTGCCAGACACTCGGTACGCTGTCCCAAAAGGATTGGATGTTGCCTCCTGGCTATCGCTGAAAAGATAGTTTTTTGCTCCTTTTTATGGCTTTTCTAGTCGATGCCTTAGATCCTTCATTATGCAAAGTGCCCGTCGGTTTCCATGTTGGGTCTCCCTCTCGCTGACGCTGGGCCCTTCTTCTGCCGCCAAAGCATGCAGACGCAGACTTCTAATTTCGTCATTCCACCACCAGTAGCAGGGCACGCCCCTACATACATGTCCTTCCTACGGCATAGCAGCATCACACGCAGGTGTTCAGCACTTCGTTATACGCCCTCACCATTTCTTCGACAGTGCTGCCTTCGTATGAAATATTATGACAGCATAAATTCGTATTCTCCCCTGTCGAAGCAGGAGTCCTTTCCATTTACGGTCCCGGTAAACTTCTGGCAATCCGCTCTTTCGTGTTGCGTCCTGTAAGCTGTCATCAGATTGTGCCTGGATGGTCACTATTCGTAAAGTCCCAGTGATGTTTCCACGCGGGTCCGCGAAACAAGTGCTCCGCCTCACAAAAGACAAATCATTATGAGCTCGTTCAGCCCTCCTAAATGTGTTGCCTCTTCCGTCATTCAACGCGCGGCCAACAGGAAGGGAAGCATAATGGTCTCCAATATGACAGCGACCCCTGGCGTTTAGTATATCTACTACCCATTCGTCGCCAGGGCGTTAAAGTTCCCCCCCCAATAATAAGCGCGGGTGTTAGGCCGCACATTGTGACCGCCAGTCTCTCAGTATATGTTGAAAACTCCTCCATCGACCACCTCAGGGCGCGTAAACAGCTCATATTAACGAAAATCCCTTAATCCTGCCATTACGAATCAGTGCGTTCCCGTTATAGGTTTGCTGGAAGGGTAATGACCCACAAATCCATTATGCGCCGCAGTAGTAGGATTCATCCGGTGTTCCAAGATATCAATTATTTTCCGTGGTATCCTGTACGGTTCGCACTTATGATACGACGACATTCAATGTTCTCTTCCTTTTACCCTTTGGATCATATAAGTCCTGGCTGCTTCACAATTGATTCAGGATTAATTTGTATTATCTTCATCTCCTGTGAAACCGATTTAAGCGGAGCGCTTAAAAAACTGCGACCACTTTTCTGCTCCCCGCTATATGTATTAGCGAACTTCGGATTGTCCACTTTGCAAGATACCCCAATGCAAAGTGGTTCCACTTTCGCAATTCTTAGCAATATGTCATCTTGTCCGCCACTTACGGCAGTTCCCGGGAGCGGCACATTACTCCTGCATTGGCGGGGCAAAAATGCCAAATTCAAGCACCTGCTAGATTTCGTAGGACTATTCCTTTCACTAATCCTTCACATATTACCAGCCCGATCCTTATCTACCCTCTTTTAGGAGGATAGCCTGCCAGCGTCAGCATTAAGGCTCACCTATGGTCGTTTGCGTTCTCCATATGCCCTCCAAGGGCATTTACGTCGGGTTTTTACCGAAAACCCCTTCGGGAGACTTGGAATTTTCCGTATAGCCTCGATACACTCTTCCTTCTCCAGTTGATCTCATCGATGTCCTTGATCTCGATTGTCGTCATATCCTTTAAGAGTGCGGACAGGACCACTTCTCCAAGAAGCTTCCAAATGGCTCCGCCTAAAGTTCTTTTTCCGTGTGCCTCCCTTCCTGGCGAGCTGGAGCTATAGGACCACCGTGACTGTTCGCCGAATTTTGCGTTACGTCTTTCCTCCCCAATTCGCACAGTTTAGGTCGTCTTCACTCCCTCAGAATATCCGCATACGACGTAGTTAATCTTTCGCCGCATCATGATGGCATCAGGCTTCGTTTTCTTAATCCTGCACCTTCTTGCTCTTCCTCTTCCTTTTCGTGACTTTCTGCCACCCGGGAGTTCTCCATCGCTGCCTCAGTATTTCCTTGCCTACTCAAAGTCGTTCCAGTATAGTCTCCTTCGCTGGACTTTTGGTGCAGGATTTGGATTTCTCCTTTTCGCTTTAGGAACTCCAAGAGTTCCTCATGTTTCCTCTTCGTCTTCCTGGTTTCTTATCCAACGGCGATGTCTGCGTGGCAGAACTGCTTTGACTCGTCCCCTTCGCAGTTTGGCCCCTGCAGCCTCACTTGAGTACAGGTCTATGGTTATGATAGAGTCAATCGCCACCCTCATCGGTTTCGGTTGGATTGTGATCCTCCTTTTTCCCATCCCTCCTAGGCATCTCAATCAGACTTCATTTATTTGTGCTCCTATGTTGGACCAAAACACCGCTGGTCGGTGTGACCTCGCTTGTCGCCTCGTGACGGTCAGATCCCGAGGAGGATACCAATCCCGAAGATCTTCCCATTACTGGGGATCTCGGAGTCTAGTGTCTGTCCAACGGGTCTTGATTCCCGATGCGCACTGGATGACCTCAGTATCCTCGAAGCTCTGGTCCAAAACGCGTCAGCTCCAAAGTATTCATCTCAGATGGAATTTCGTCGATTTATTTGTTTGGTTGTTTTTTTCATTGCTATATGGCCCAACTCCCGGCCGTATCCTAATCCATCGTTGTATTCGTCATGAAAGACCCCGTGGTTATACTATGCATAAGCCAGGGGAGGCCACGCAAGGTTGACACATAACCCTTATGGGAATACGTGGTTCAGAGAGCCAGGATCGACGTAAACCAGGATTCACATCTGGTCCTACAACACCAAACTTAACGTGATAAATCAGGGAACGTACCGACAAGGACTTGCCATTAATTTTAACGGGGCGGGTGGCAAGCGACAGCATTAGCCCGACAGCCATTCAGCCAGCTTTCAACACCGCATACTAAAGTGCCGGAATACTGTCATCGTCAAGGCCTGTCTCCAAAATTCAAATCCATTCGGTATAACCATAATTAGACACCTTACGGGGCTCGGTTCTAATGCCCAAATCGTGGGGCGTCGTATTCTTCCGCTTCGTGGAACTGACAGGGAACCACGGAGGCGTACTCTCCTATTTACCTCTCTTGAGGAACCCCTCTGTGTACCGATGCCTAGTTAATGGGCGGCATCAGTTCGCCATTGTCGCAGATTAGGTCTTCAGTCATTGTACCTTTTTGTCAGTACGCCTCCGTATCTGCCGCTCTTGGTCGGGACTGCTTATTGGTTATTTCGCAGCTAGCCTACATGGAGTAGGCGTCCATTATCCGCCAACTACTGACCCCCATGGTAGCCTGAAGCTAAGGCATGTCATTGCAACCTGATACTTATAAATCAATGTTGTAGTGAGTACAAATGAATACGAGTGGTTAATTCAATACTGTTGACTCACTCAAACTCAAAATTTCATGAGTAGGAAAAAAAAGTGATTCATATGCTGATCTTTGGTTGAACGGTGGCCTGACATGTATGTATGTCAGGCGGCTGCTTATGTATATATGTTTGGTGAAATCTAGTTTTAAGCTATAATTCTTAAAAAAACATATTTTTTCCAAATACGCGTTTAATTTTCGGTTTTTTCTTAGATTTTTTAAGCTTTAATTGAATTAAATAAATTAATAATGAAAATAAAATTTTTATGTATTAACCAAAGCCTTCTCTTTTATTATTTTAATTGCAGGGATTGTCGTGTTGTACGCGATCCGCAAACATTAAAATCAAAGGTTATGGGGTTTCGTATCCTTTGGTCAAAAAATCGGTAAGCTCTCCTATACAGGCGTCAGCATGAAATTTATTATTTTTTAAGCTCTTTTAGAGACTTTGAATACGAATACCTTTTTGGCATTAAAAAAAAAAAAAAGAAAAAAAAAGCTTTAAATTTGTTGTTCTAATTATTCCTTTTTCTTTTTTGATGCTATTCACAGGAAGCTGAAAGTGCCATAACGGCCATGAACGGGCAATGGCTGGGCTCACGTTCAATTCGAACAAATTGGGCCACCAGAAAACCGCCGGCTAGTAAAGGTAAAAAAACAACAAAAACAACAAAAAAGAAATAATAATAATAAAACGCACATAATAAAATATTAACAATGATAGTGAAATAATAAATACGCCATTAAAGCAAATAAAAATAAAATAAACAAAACAAAAAAAAAAAAAAATTCCATAGGAGATGATTTATTATAAAAACTCCTCCCATAATACTTTATTAATATTGTAATTATCTTTTGTAATACAAATACAAATTCTCCAAAAAAAAAAAAAAGTAGGAATTATCATATAAAAACCATATTTTATTCAATAATTTTTACGAGTACAAAACACAAACATAAAACACATGTATACATATGTATGTACTTATGTAGGTGTGTATGGTATACGCATTATTAATATATATTCTTGGCATCTGTATATCTTGTACGTACATATATTTGCATATACTATTGACATACATAGTACATACATAACGATATATTACCAGAAGATAATATAAAATAATATTAACGTGTTGGTTATTTTAAACATACAGTAGGACCAAACAATTTATGTTAACTGAGCTTAAACACGAATTGTATTTATTTTGTTGCTTTCTTTTCTTCTTCTTCTTCATTTTCTAGTGAATAAATAAATTTTGGAAAATAATTTTCATACAAAAGAATATATGATCGTTATATTATAGAATATATATAACTGTAATAATAAATTATATATAGAAAATTTATTACTACACCTACTGATCACTTTCAGATATTTCAGAGGATAAATTTATTTTTTTTCCGTTTGAATGTAGCTTGACTTCGGAATCAATAGAGAAAAAATCATATTAGGGGTATAAAAAATTTGCTGCGAAATCTAGAAATTAAAAGTTTTAAACCGAATTAAAAAAAAATCAAACTTGTACTCAAGAAATGATAAGAAGATTTATCAAACAGTTCTCCATTTAGTTTAGAGTGCGTAAAGATATCCGACTTCAATGTAGATTGAGTTAAAGACTTGTGTCATACGTTGTAAGCAAAATAGTCTCGGGATTTCCCTCTCATCTGACGTTGAAAAAGGGTCACGCCATTAATCTTGTTTACACAAGTATTGTGTGTGTCTACATATAATGAGTCATTACAACACTTTAGTCTCACACCAATTATCTTGGTTGTATAATTTCATAAATGGGTGTCGGAACCTACAGTTTAAACGCGTTTAACTCCAAACTACATATTGCTGAGAAGCTTTTCATGGCTAATTTTATTTACACTCTGATTTTTTTTCAGCAGTCTGCTGAGAGGATGCCGGCAAAGAAAGTATTTTATATTTGTTTTCTTTGTTGCAGATGTCTGATTGCGGCTGGAACCGTGGCTTCACATGTTAATAAGGGAACAGGGACTCCACTAGACTA
>QOCX01006923.1:0-10719 GCA_005959815.1 Sarcophaga bullata
GTTTTAAATTTTTATAAAAATTTTATTTTTTTACAAATTTTGTTTTTTCACTGCAAGTTCGTTAATATTTAAAAGGCTGAAACAATTATTTTATTGCACACACTATTTCGTTTTTGTTTTTTGATTGCAATGTTATAAATATTGCCTGTGTTTTATTATTACTTAAGTCAGTGGTAAAATTAAAATAATAAATTTCAAACATTATTAATTGCTCGTAATAGAAAATCAAACAATTTTTTTATTTATAATTACCAGAGGCGTAATTGATTTATAAACAATAACAAAAGGGGCATCGACTTGACGACTTCTTATCAACAATATAGAGAGAGAGAGAGAGAGTATTTTGAATTTGAATTTTAAAGAATTAAATTTTTAATCAAACTTGAGCTATTAATAGTTAAAATGTCATGTTCTTTAATAGGTTTCTAATTTGTGTTCATAAGGCTCAATTACTGTTTCTATTCTACTCAGTAGACTGCTTAACGCAGGCACTCGGATCCGAAAGATCTTTTAGGACCTACTTTGTTTATGAATGATGAACCGTATGAACATCTCAACAAAATTATCAGTTCAACCTCTTCTGCGAATTGTATCTATTTCACCAAAATCATTATTCGGGACCGGTCCCCTCAGTTGTACTTCTAAAAAAACGTAGTCAATAATCAAACAACAACTTCTCTGCTTTTCCATAGAAACAGATACGATTCCATCGAATCAAATTGACACCGCTCTGTAGTTTAATATTGTTTGTTTGAAGACCTGACATTCCGTCTCATTCAGCAGATTTGCTTTCCGTAATTTATGCAGCCTTTTTCAAATCGATTTCCCTAAGGGGACCTGCGAAGGTATTATCATTGCTCTACCCTCGTTCGAACTTATGCTTTGTTAATCTCACAATATAGTGTGCTTTGGTCTAGTCGCCATAGTCAAAAGTTGTGTATTTATTAGACCTAAACCCCAGGCCGGACATCTGCAACGAAATAAGAAAAAATATTTCTACGGTGACTTCTTCTCAGCAGATTTCTGGCAAAAATTCTGAAAGTTTCTAAAAAATGTGTAGCTCGGAGCCGAATTTGAACTGTAGGTCCCGCCACTTATGTATAAAATCAATACACACAATATAAGTGGTATGAGAATCTAGGTTGTAATTCTGACTGAAGAGTTGTAATGACCAATTATGTATGTATGTAGTCTTGTAATAAAATTCGCTCCGAAGTTATCTTTTGTCAATTCATTGCCAGCGTTCCTGAAGTCACCACATAACATAACTTTGTTCATCACATAGAAATGTTGAGAACGATCCATAAACACTCTCTTGATAGCCACAATTTTTTGAATCACAGTTGAATTAAATCAAGCAGAAGCAAAAATTAAAACAAAAGACTTAAGACACAAACCTTAAATTAATTATTAAAATTTTTAAAGCTCAAGATAATCAAAAAGAAAATAAATTCAACAGAAAAAACAAAACAAAGTGTCAACGTTTCGAATGCAAATCAAACCATATGTATGTACGTAATTAGCATATGCATTAATAACTGACGTTATTTAAACATTATGCTTCTGTTTCTTTTGCTTAATTATCTTTTTCATTATTGAAGTTTATCTTTCTTTTTGGCTATCGGCAGATGACATTGTTATTCCGTTGCAGTCCAAATACATAAATTAAAAACGTTAAATGTACGAGTATATGTTTACCTTGACATAAATTCAATTTAATCTATTTGGATAATTTGGATTTATTTAAAAAAATGAAAATTTTATTGTGATTATCATGATTGCAGTTTTCCCGATTGCTAGAATGATTCTTACTGCGAATGCTGTCATATGTGTTATGGGGTGGGCCATTTAAAAATGCAATAAAACAAAAACTGTTTGAAATTTTACAAAAATTTATATTTTGTTCCGATTAGAAATAAAATATTACTTCTTCCATATGGCTGCTGGTTTGGCCTCACAGTACCTCATTTGATCGCACCAATTTCCGTGCACTATTTCGAGTGTATGGTGTCATACCTCGGTAATGGCATCACGAATGTTGATCTTCATATGCTCAATTGTCTCTAATTTGTCGGCATAGCACTTTACTTTAACGGCACCCTACAGAAAATTGTCCAACGGTGTCAAATCACAGCTTCTTGGCAGCCAATTGACATCATCATTTCGGATAATTAAACGGTTTTTCAAACGTTTGATGTAATAAATCGATTGTTGCATGAGATATGCGGCTAGTTACACCATCCTGGTAAAACCAAACATCGTTCCCATCAATAACATGAAGAGCGGGTATAAAAAAGCATCATTGTGCGATAGGTGTATCCATTGACCACCGTCTTCATTTTAATAGAAATATGGGCCAATGATGTCTCCTCTCCCCAAATCGCACCAAATAGTCGCTCCTAAAGGGTGCATTGGCTTCTGTAAGACCACGGGTGGGTTTTTCGAACCCTAAATACGGCAATTTTGCTTATTAACATACTCACCAGTATGAAAATGGGTACCATCAAGAAGGATGATTTTTTTGGCAACGTTACTTAAGCCTAAATCCATTCATAATGATCTAAGTATTATCATATTCGAAATGACCGATTATTTAAACTGATAGATGGCCTACCCTATATATCATATACAAAAGCTCCAGTGTTCCTTATTATTGGTCCAAAGAAACATACCTATGTCTTCTACACTAATAAGAATGGATTAAGACTTCATTTTTGATGACATATTAAGCCTTTGATAATATTTTTATTAATTTTTATAATACGTACGTAATACGTAATGTAATTGGCACACAGGTTTACGACCTAGCTAGAGACCTACAGTTTAAAATCGACTTCGAACGACAGATTTTTGTTACACTTTTCATGGCAATTTTATTTTTATTCTCAGAGTTTTTGTTGGAAATCTTCTAAGAGAAAGTGGCCGAAGAACTATTTTTTCTATTTTTGTTTTGATGTCCGAACTGGGTTTGAACCGTGGTCTTACGTCTAATAAGTCAATACACTACCTAGTAGTTACAGCGACTTTATAATGTATTCCCTATTCGAAATAAATTGAATTTGTAGTTCCTTTTTTAAAAATATTTTTAATACTGCACTGCATGTTAGATCATGCATACATACATACATACATGTTTTTATATATTAATACAATTATTTTGCGTGATGTACAATACGCTTTAATATTTTGGGCCAATATAAGTATGAACGTCAAAAGTAAAACGGAAGTATTAACTTGTCTGATTGTTTGAAATATTTGTCTGATAAACAATTCAAATCATGAATCATAATATAATAAAAATTTCATTATTATTAAAGAAAAAAATATATTACAACGCAAGGAATATAAAAGCATAAAAAAACGCATAAAATATTACAAAAAAAAAGAAAAAAAAAGAAGGAAAAATTCAATTGGAAACAATTAAAATGAAATAATTTTCGTTAAAAAAAATAAAAAGTTTTTTCTTTAAATGCACAGCTATTCATGCCTAACTAGATGAATAATTAAGAACTAATTTGCAAAGAAAATATAAAAATATGAACGCTATAAAATTGTAAAAAAACAAAAAAAAAATATTAAAATTTGCTCATATGATCAGTAAAAAAAAAAACAATTTACCATCTTTAATCTTCATTGACCTTCATGGTTAGTTAGTTAGTTTTTTGCTTTGTCTTATGTTATACGTATGTATGCATGTATGTATTCTGAGCATTTATAATTTAATTTTTTACTTCTTTATTTTGTTTCTGTTTTATTTTGTGTCTATTTTTTAAGCTCTAGTTTGTGCCGTATTGTAAGCTTGAAAACTAAAACGGAAATAGTCAATCTTCTTATTTTGTTAAGTGAATTAAAAAAACCCAACACACACATAAAATTATGATGGAGTGTGTAAAATTTTGTTTGCACAAACACGCCAATGAATGAAATTCAAATATGAATTATAATGAATTATGGGAACTTAAGTAAATAAAAAGAAATTTTTTTTGGTTAAATTTGGGGTCGAAAATATGGCTGCTGTAAGAGGTTCATTCAGGTAGTAAATAATTTTTATGCGCCCTTTAATAATGTGTTATACTCTTTATTTATTAATTTGAATAAATTAAATGGAATATCTTTATACTGGCAATAAAAATTTAAATTCCTGTTGTTGATTTTATGTATTTAAGTAGCACAGTATGTATTCAGATTTGTTTGTATTGAAATTATAAGAAATGTTTTCGGCATGTTTTAAATTTTTAAAGTAAACTATTGTTTCACTTAATATTTTATTATACTTGCATCAAATTTCATATGGAAATGCTGTATTGAAGAAAAGCTCTTCTTTGAAAAAAGAGGTCGCACTTTGGACAGCGTTCTGGCTCAGTATTCAAATCGTGGATTAAACATTCACTCTAAATCAAACCAAGTCCAAAATAAATCTTGCTATTGCAGTAATTAGAGAGAGATAATGTTAGAAAGTGAGAAGTCAAAAACCTCCATATTTTATGACAAGATCAGGGCAGTGAATGCAGTTTGTTCCTCCTCCTTAGATCCACAGTTTGTGCAGAAGTCATTTAATGGAATGCCTAGTCTTTCGGCATGCCTACCAAAAGAGGACAAAGTTCTTGAGCATGTTCTATTTATAGCCACGCGATTTAAGGTTAGAAGCGAGTCAGTCCTCTTATAATCCGTACGTGTCCAGCAGAGGGTAGCATTATTTCACGGTACTTTCTTGCTGACCACGATTCCAACTAACCGTATCGACCCTAGCCAGCTCACTAACAATGCAATTTTCAACGATATTCCAATGTCCCAATCCATACCTTTAAATGATCCGAAAATTTCCTTGAGAAATCCTTAACATTCACGAACAAGGACGAATCACAGCTTGGCCGTCCGAGTATATCAAGTAATTTTAAGGGAAATTCACGCCAGCCAAAAAGCTTTCAAAATTTCCATAATCTATGCCTAGAAATCACTGCAATCGCCTGGAAGTCTATAAGAATACGTGGCATTATATATAAAAAGTTTATTACCTTGTTTTATAGCCATTCTATTCTATTACTTGCCATCTAAAGGGTTTTGCTAATTGTTATTTAAATAAATGCTGTAAGTTGGCCTAAGTGCTTTTGTTAGAGATCTGAGTCTCTTTACAATTTTAATTTCTTTTTTAAGCAGCATCTCTTTATTCATCAGCTTTCTTCTGTTCGCCGGTTATGTAGAATTTATTTAAAACATGTTTTTTGTTTCCTTATAAACAAAAGACTTAAGCAACAAACTTTGCTTGATCCGATATTACGTATGCACTAGAAGACTAACTGACAACACATTCTTACCTCATTTTTTTTTAATGCTTAACGACAAAATAAATAAATTATTACTTTTGCGATAATTTAATTACTTCCAATAAATACGGAAAAGATAAATTTCAAAAAAAAAAATCTTTAAACAGCACAAGCAAAAGTAGTCGATCTAGTTTTCGCTTTCATTTACTGAAAATAAGTTCGAATTGAAAATATTTTTGCTTGCTTGCAGTCTCTCTCATGTATATAAAACCGTTATTGTTATTAAACTTAACAACAATAACAACAACAACAACAACAACAAAATAAATAAGAAATAAATAAAGCAATAAACAAAAAAACAAGTTAAACCACTTGAGCAATTATTACAATCCTTTATGTGTGTGCAATTGTGGGCATGAAATTTACAAAAATGGAAATTGGTAACAGACGGACAAAAATCAAAATAATAAAAAAAAATATTGAAAAGAAACCTCCACAATTTAAAACTATACATTGTTGTAGTTGTTAAAACATTCAAAAAGTTTTTCGTAGTTTCTGGAAATACAATTCTAGTTTTGTCTTTTGCTGCTTGACTCTTTTATTTGTTGGCAATTGATTCATACACTAACATTAAAAAAAAAAAAGAAAAAAATAACAAAATAAATTTAAAAAGAGAGGTTGGCTGTATTGATTATTTCGTTTTTTTTTTGTGGCTTATTTTTGGTCATCATTATGAATAATTTGTTGAATAAAAATTTTCGTTGGTTTTTTTCTGTTTGCTTTTATGGAATTGCAGCAGCAAGTTTTTGGTTTGCTTTTTTTTTGGCCACGAAATTTAATATTCGTTATCATAATAGTTTAAAGTTGATTAAAATGTTTTGTTTGTAATTTTTTTGTTTTGTTTTCTTCCAAAATTTATTTTCCTTTATTGTGACTTTTTTCTCTCCTTGCTTTTTAAATATTTTTTTGGTTAAGAAAACCTCATCACATGTGCGCAAAACCTGAAAATAAAAGTTTATAATTTAAAATAAAATTACTAAATAATATACCTTTGTCTGTTGACGTTGATAAAAAAATAATCAATGCAGGCAGACGTAAAAAAAAAAAAAAACAAAAATCAGTTAAAAAGTTTTGTTTAAATTTTGCACACATTCATGTGTATTATGAAATATACGCTGAAGACTTTTTGACATTTTTAAACTGGTTTTATTTGATTTTATTTATTTCATTTTTGTTTTAATAACATTGCTATTGTTGTTGTTGTCATTTTATACTTTATTTTAAATGTATTGTAGGCAACCAACACAAAGCTGTTGTAGCAATCAAAAAGCCGGAGAGTAAAATCAGAATATCAGAACAAAAGTTTTTTGTTTTTTTTTCTGTAAAAGGTTGCCTAATATTATGCTAGTTTGTGTAATAAAGGTGTCTGTAAAAGGCTAGCATATGCCTTTAAGATATTTTTTTTACCGCTGTTTAGATATTTGTAGATAATTGAACTGCTTGTGTTAATTGGTATTTTGTAACACAAACATTTTTTAAGTTTATTTTTTATTCAGTGTCGTGTGATTAAAAGAAATTATTTTTAATCAAACTTCTATCAATTTGTTAAGACAACTGGTTTTGTTTTTAATAAATTGTTTCTATCAGTTTTAAAATTTCCTTAATAAATTAAATTGTTTTTAAATTAATGACTTTTTATAATTACAACAACGAATTTAACGCCCCTTTCCTACGTCTAAATGCTTAAAAAGAAGTTTTAATTGTACGAATAAAAGTTTTTCAAGAATTTCAAGGACTTTTTCTATTAAACACTTTGAAATACAACACAGTATTTTACCAGATTTTATTGAATTTGAAAGGAAAATTGATGATAAATTTTTAAGAATGACGACATTTTGACAAAAATAAATTTAAAATATCCCAATCAACTTGATCAGTTATTCATTTAATGATTAATTAATTTCCCTGCTTATAAATATAAGACAGAACTTCTTTTCTTTATTCTGTATTTCTGTTCTTAATCTATACTTTTGCTTCTGTTGAGGCCTCATGTAACACTTTACGTATTGTTCTTAGCCACCTCTTTGGATTCTGTCTAGGCTATTCTAATTATTTCGTTCTTATGGCTCATTGCACGTTCACAGAATGGCTCAAAGCCAGTATCCTCATGCCAAGAACCTCAAGAAAATTTCATGCAACAGTTTCCGTATTGTTCTTAGCCACCTCTTTGGCTTCTGTCAAGGTTATTCTAATTATTTCGTTCGTATGGCTCATTGCATGTTCACAGAATGGCTCAAAGCCAGTATCCTCATGCCAAGAATCTCAAGAAAATTATAAAGTGCTTCTCATTTTTGATGTGACCATTGTAGATTGAAATACTTTAAAATATCTCTTGTTCTCCTGAAAAGATATTCCCTTATACTGTGTTGTTATTCTTGAAATATTGTTGTGCCTCTATTTTTAGCTTGGATCAATCAGTATGTAATATCTTGAAGCCTCGTTTAAAACTAATAAAGTTGCTTCTTCAAACGACACGATCATTGATAGTTAAAATGAAGTCTCTGAAGTAAACTATTCTTGGTGATGTCATTTCTATTGAAAATCAAACTTTAGAGAAAGTCTCGTAAAACCCTTGATATTATTACTTTTCAGTTTAGAAACACTTTTTAATCTTAGAACATTATAAAGCACTTCCTTTTTCCTCAACAACATTAAACCAACGTATCCTTAACGTCACTGTCTCTAAATCTTCTTAAATTTTTTTTGCATATAAGTTGCCTATCATATTAAAGAAGCATACATAGAAGAGGTTATAAAACGGAAGTGAATATCATTCTGCGTTTCAAAGACCAGGTCCCTGAAAAGAATCTCGTGTAAGCAAAGAATGTCTTTATTGCCTCTGAGGCAATATTTAGAATGTTTGTGTTCTATGTGAGCTATTTTTTTACGTTCTGTTCATGTGGTTCTTTATTTTGAACTTTAACTATCTAATTGCATTCGGTAACCACTTGAACCTTCTCAAATCCAAATGATTTGATAGAATTATTATTAAGATTTTGACCGTTGACCGTTTAATAAAATCTTTAAAGATCGATAATTATAAAAAAACAGTAATATAATTATTTTGCTTATTATCAATTTAACGAGTTTAAAATTCCATTGAAATATTTTTTGGAATTAAAAAGGATTTGACACACCCTTATTTTGATTTGCAAATTTTTGTGTATCAAAATTCTATTTTTATTTTAAATGCTATCAATAAAACATATTACCAGTAGACATACAATTTTTTTGATAAAAACAATATGTCTTTGCCTTAAAAATATCCAATTTAAAGGCAAAAATTAATGGCTTCTTTCAAGAATTTTATTTTGAAGAATTAATAATACTCACTACAAATCTTTCAATTAATTTTCTGTACCCCCCCCCCCCAAAACTGTACTCACAATTTGCTCTGTTTAGGTAAAACAACTAAGTTGTTAATAAATTGATAAACAAGACAAAAAATATATTTGCACCCGTATTAGGTATGCATTAGTAGAGAGATAAAATATCAGGGTTGTACAAAAAACTTATTTGGAACCTATAATAGTAGGAGTACGGAACCAACAAGTGCTCGTATTATTCGAGGGATGAGAATGTAAATAGTGAGAGTATGTTTCTGACATTATAATCGCCATAATTTTGATATTCAAATTGGATAGCGTACTTCAATTTCAATTGTGTTAAATTGTGTAACGATAATGAAAATTATTTAAACAGGACGCTGTGTAAACAGTATTCCACTATCTAGGAGCGATAGATTGTATAAAAATTCTACACAAACGAATAAAATAATAAAAATGAATACGAATGGTTAAAGCAAAGAAATGTTCATGTTCCAATCATGAATTACCATTTCTGAACCGACGGTAGCTGATAAGACAGCGTAGATGGTGGCCAAATTTTAATTTGTTCTCTAACAGGTTTTGCTGTGTGTATATGAAAGGATTTTTGTGAAATCATTTACTATGAGCTCCTTTACTACTCTAAATGCAGACTTGTAGGGTCGAACATATTTGTTATCTGATGAAAGCTAAAGTTCAAAAGAGGATATGTTTTGACCTAAAGCCGATAGTGAATTGATTGAAGACAAGGTTGGCTCAAGAACTATGTTAACAGGTTTTAACACAACCCAAGCCCAATACTAATCGATTACTACTCTTTTCTGACAAGAGTGAATAATATTGTAGTTAAAAATTACCCTCAACTGAATCTCGGATTAGATGCAGGTTTTTTTAATTCAGACCCTCATTGTTCACTCTTAGAATATTAACAACTTCTCAAAAAAAGGATGTTAATTAAGGGGGACGTAGACGATTTCTCAAATCGTACGACATGTCAAGCTTTCTGTGGATAAGAATAGCTAGCATCGTGTAAACTCAATTAAAAATGTGAGTTTACGACATTGGGAGAAAATTACAATTGTTTCTTGGTTTTTTGTGAAATTTCTGTTCTCTTCCACAGATCAGGATGAATTCATTTTATTTTTTTTAGTATTTGTACTAATCGTGCAAATACAAACAAATCTGCGGTAAAATTATTTACTTTGTTTTTGAAAATACGGTTGGAATTCTGTAAGTATTTTGTCCTGACTTTACATATGTAAAGCGCCTTATCGTGGAAATTGGCTTTTAAAGACAATTCTGTTGGAATATTATTCAATTAAATATTACAAGAAATATGTTTTAATATTTATACAGGAAGGATCATAGTATTCCAATGTACATAGGAAACATTTTGGTTTAAATAACCCTTTAAGGAGGCAAGGTTGTTAAAAACTTGGTTATAAAAATTGCATTTGAATCGTGCTTCCAGATTATGATCTTTAAATCATTACTAGGGTGATGTAGAAACTTGTTTTTTTTTTGTTGTATTAAATTAGTTTGCTGTTTCATGTTAAAAACTTATTAAAGAAACAACATTTAAAATTTACGGAATTGAAATTAATTATTTGAAAATGGTCAACACATAAAGAATCGTTGAATTTAAAGTTTCTAATTTTAATCATTTATCAATGCTTTTTCTCTCCGATAATTAAACGAAGACGCCTTTTATTTTAATGGCGATGATAAAACTTTTTTATTTAATTTCGAAAAAAAAGCAGAATTATTTCTAATTTTAATAATTAACCAATGCTAGCAGTAATTATGAAAGCAGGAACCGGAAACCAGTTTAAACACAACTTTGTTCTATGTATTCTGTGTATACATTATTAATAATAACAACTAGATTTTAAATTAATTTTTGTTTTAAAATAATTTATGCATAAACACTACAGTAAACACATCTGATAACAATTAAACAAAAGCAAAAAAGAAAAGAGAAAACAGAAAAAGAACAGCCTGCGGCAAAATAAAGCAAGCAAGCAAGCAAGCAAGTTAGCTAGCATTTGAGTTAATTTACGTCATTTGAT
>QOCX01006926.1:0-10717 GCA_005959815.1 Sarcophaga bullata
TTCGGAGATTGACCGCATATTGGATATGTGGGAGTCATTCATTCAATTTGGGAGTTGCAACAAAGATTAGAAAAAGTCGTAACTTCTTATAGGAATCTATCCGAATGGCATGTTCTTTCAAAAAACTCAAGTCTCAAGCTCCTAAAGACTCATTATTAATCCTACTGTTCACCTATAGTGGAAGAAAAGTGTTCACAAATGTTGTGCTTATTATTTGAAAGTCTGTTTACTTTTACCATTTCGAATTGCCACAAAGAGTTTATTATTCGAGAATATTGTTTTTTAGTTTGAATTCTATTCAGTTTCATTAAGCATGCCACCCCGTTTTCTCATTAAATTCTAGGTTTAGTTTTTTGTACTCTCTTTTGGTTAAAAGAAAAACTATACACACACACACACATTATAATAATGATCCTTCACTAAAAGACAGGATTTTTTCCCAATAACCCGTTTCTAGTTTTTTTGTTTGTTTTGTTTTTTGTTGTTGTTGTTTTATTTTTTACATTTTCAATAAACTGCAGCATAATTTGCAAAATATTTTTCTCACTCCATTATTTTTTCTTCTCTTACAATCCTTTCATTTTCATTTCATTTCATTTTTTTTTTTCATTATTTTCCTATTCAGTTGCACAGTTGCATGCATCAAATGGCATTACATTTCCCGTTAGTTTTTTTTTATTACGATTTTTTTAGTTTGTTTTTAGTTTTAGTTCCGTTATTTTTCCATTTTTTACCGTTTTTTTTTGTTTAGTTTTTTTGAAAGCAGCAGTAAAATATGGATTTTTCAGAAACATAAACAATCTCTTAGGATTTCTTAATGCAACAGAGAGACATCAAGATAAAGTAGAGCGAGTGAGAGCGAGTAAGAGTATATTATGAGAGATACATACAACATCCATACTACACACACATACATGTAACAAATGTACAAATGTGCATGTATTTATTAAAAGTAAAACATGTTGCATACGTTTCCTGGCGACTCTCTCTAAAAAGGATTTCAAATCATTTTGTTTTAACATGCGTGTTGCTCCCAGTGTGGGTCCGTGTGTGTATGTGTATTGTAAATGTATTAAATTTCCGTTTTTTTTTTAAAGGTTTTATTTTGTCATAATAATAATGTATGGTGGCAATAGTATTCCTATGAATGAATCGCCTAAGCAGATTATTTTGTTTCTTTTTTTTTTGATTTTCATTTTAATTTTTTGTTGATATTTTCCATGTTAAAACATAGAAAAAGTGGAAAAAGAATTAAGATTAAGAAAGAAAAGGTATGAGAGAATACAAAAAAAAACAATGAAACAAATTTTGATTTCATATTGAACAGGAGGTTCAAATAGGTAAGGTGTGAGGCTTCAGGAAACTTGTCTGCTACCTAAGCTATTGCAAGCAAGCAAAACTCTTTATTATGTTGCATAAGGCATGCTGAAAAGCCTTTAAATCACTTGTTTTTACAGACATATTCCTTTGCATCTAGCCACCAACATGAAAGAGTATTTATCTACGGTTGATCGTATCCTCAAACGGACTACAACATGGCAAAGCGTACAAGAAATATATATTTGAATCACAGTAGGACCTGTGGATGAGATATGTAGAAATGCTCAGTTATTCATAGCAGATATAGCAGTAACCATTTCAACTTACTTAATTGGTCATTACAGCTATTTAGTCAGGATTACAACCTTGCTTCTCACATCAGTCATGTATGTATGCATCTGCAGGCAGAGACAACAGCTAACTACTATGATCAAATGTTAGTTCGGCTTCTTCGTAACACAAATCAGAGATAACCCTGTTCCATCTATTGGTCTTGTGTCTAAAAAGGACATACGCCAGTGATTATCTCTCGATAGTATAGAGGAGGTCATCGGCCTACTTTTAAACAGCAATTCTTAGGCAGTTCAAATCACTCAACATTGTTCACTTTGGTTGCGCTTAACACAATTTTTTTTTGAAGCTGAAAAATCTTTCTAACTGTTTTATGCGCATATTCTCTATTGGTGGCCAATTGCCTAAGAAACACATATCTGAGAGCCGCAAAGTTTTCCCTTGGCTTACAAGCTACATACTCACCATGCAAAATCGTGAGTGGAGGGCTTATATAATTTCGATTGTGGTATGAATATTTTGTGATACGATATAATAGTACAATCCATCATTCAATTGCCCTAGCCAACCCGTTTCACATGCATATGGTGGATCAGAAAACCCATACGTTATCTTAGAAACGCCAATGCATCCATTACGGTGCTTCTTTTGTACGCTCTTTCCATTGCATTGATGTGAAGGGTGTCTGGCTTTTGAATGATGCAACTTATCACACATTCATGCCACAATCGATTATTGCATCAAACGTTTGATGGATTGAATTAGCCGAAATGGTGATGTCAATTGGCACCAAGAAGCTAAAATTTGACACTGTTGGACTATTTCCGTTAAAAGAAAAGTGTTAGGCCGACAAACCAGAGACAATTACTCTTTTGAAGGCCAACATTCGTGATGCAATTGCTGAGATAACGAAATGTTGCCGCCAAGAAGATGCGATTTGACAGCATTTGACCAATGTCTTGTGGAATGCCATTAAAGAAAAGTGTTTGGCGGACAAATCGGAGACAAATAAGCTTTTGAAATCCAACATTCGTAATGCAATTTTTTGGGATACGACCCCCCCCCCATACACTGTTAAAAAGTTCACGAAAACTGGTGTGATCGAATGAAGACTGCGGGGGGGGGGTGGTGGAGCGATTGTAAATTTGGAGAAATTTCAAATCATTTTTGTTTGATTGCATTTTTAAATGTAACCTTTTAAATGACCCACCCTTTAGTCTATTATGCTTATGCTGCATTAAGTAACATAATTTGTTGTACGTTTATCTCTTCTCTACCCTTTTAGTATTAGCCACCTAATAAGGTGGTTTAGGCTTTTTTAGTCGTTAAAAACTGCTTATGTCTGTAAGTATGTTTCTTGTGAAAATATTTCTTTGTTTTTGATTTTATTTTAATCTGGCAACATGGGTCTTTAAAACAGGAATTAGAATTTTTTTCTTTTATTCAGCAGATCTAAGAAAAGATTCTTGGAACGCAAAACCTTTGAGTTCAAAAGCAAGATACAACTTGTATGTTCATACATACATAATTACATATGCATGTGTTCTTGTATGTACGTATGTATTTGTATGTATTTTCGGGTTTCTATGAATTTTAAAATATAAAATATTAACAAACGATTATGCATGACTGCCTTAAGGGGCTGTCTATGCTCAAAAAGGCTAAGCAGATCATTTTTCTGGGAATTTAAATTTTTTGTATTAAAAATTACAAAAAAAAAAAAAAATTAAAAATAAACCTCTGCAGGACTTTAACATACATACAGCATAAGTGGTGCGAGAAGCTAGCATGTAATCCTGTAAATGAAGGGTTCTAATGTGCAATTATGTGTGAGAAGCTAGGTTGTAATCCTAACTGAAAGGTTGTAATGTGCAATTATGTGTGTGTGGTGTAAGGAATTTTACATGTGACCATATGAAGCGAGGATTCAGGGTTTTTAAAAACCTTCTCAAAACAATTTATTGCCATGGAGATTTTTAGTTTTTCTTTGATTCTAGGAGGCATGTAGGCGGGTTAACTTCCCTTCAAATCTTACTGCCTTTAGTGGGCTTATTCTGCCTGTCTTCCTTCTAAGTAAACCTGGTAAAAGGAAATTAAAAAACAAAAATTTCTTTCTGTTTCAAATGATTTGTTGTTGTTCTAAATTTCAAATGACATGCTGCAGCTTAATTTATTTATCAATTCAGGGAATCTAAAAAAAAAAAGAAAACAAACCACAACCTCAGGAACCACAGGAAATCATTGATTATGATTAACTATGAAGAAGCAGACCACGTTTAAATGTGTTTCCCTTTTTCCAAGCTACAAATGAAAATGAAACGTATTTCTAGAAAAACAGAAAAAGGCTCATAAATGCCTAGCAGACCAGGAAGGGAAAGGAAACATTATGGCTGCTGCTGTTCTGTTTCTAGCTGCACATTTACACGATAATTGCTTTGCGATATCGATAACAAACATAATAACATTTTCAGATAAAAAAAAGGAAATTCAATAAAAAAATATTTTCTCTCCTCTCTCTTTCCTCTCTCTTTCCTCTTCTTCTAAGAGGGAAATGGAAATAATTGTGTTTGATAAATAAAATAAAACAATACGATAGAAAAAAGCAAAGCAAAAAAACCAATCATTGTGTGGTGTGCTCATTTGTTAAATGCCTGTGTGCAGGAAAAATTTGTAAAAATTTCCAGAATCAGAACCAAAAAAAAAAAAAAAAAATTCCAACAAAACTGAAGTCCTTCGAGACATTTGTGACAAGTACATTGAATTGAAAAGAAATTATATTTTAAATAAAACAAAAACAACAACAACAACAAAAAAAAATAAGAGAAAAATATTGCAAAGCATGTCACAACATGATTATTATAAAGCCTAAGGTCGTAAAGCAAAACAAAAAAAAAAACCCCCAAAAAGACCAAAAATTTTTGAAAATTGAAAATCGAAAGAAAACAATACAAAGAGAAATTGTTCTTATCAATAAATTGAATAAAAATAATGAAATAATAGAGAGAGAAAGAGAGAGGGAGGAGAGAGAGATGACAGCTCAAAGAACAAATAATCAAATATTTGCAGATGACAAATGCAATCCAATTGAGAAATGAAATCAAAACAATTTCGAATTCTTAAATACACTAGAGAGTATGCAATACATGCTGATGCTTGAGTTAGCCTTGAAGTATGCAACAGATTTTAGTTTTTTTTTTTGTTACGCCTTAACAAAGACAAAGGATAGATTATCGTTAAGTACATAGAACCGATAAGTGTTGTGTGGAGAGCGCAATGTCCATTATATTACAGGTCAATAGGTATTCTGGTTGCCTTTGCTCAATTGGATATCTTGGACTTATTTTGCTAGACTCTGCTGGAAAATCTTATGGCCAACCATAATATTGTATTCTGTAGCGATTCTAGTGGACCTCTGTTCTGGTAGGTCTAGGCATTCAGGCAAATGACTCTTGCCAGGCCAATGACTCTTGTGAGGATTTGGAGGAGTAGGCGACTGCTTTTCATCTCATGAGACAATGTACTTATCTTTCAATAAAGAGGCAGAGGTTGAACGAGTTGATCTTAGCCATAAGCCCGAGAAGCGAATCCCCGCTCAGGGATCACGCATCGAAAAAGAAAAATGAAAAAAATATTTCTTCGGCGGCTTCCTCTCAGCAGATTTCTGGCAAAAACTCTAAGAGTAAATAAAATTGCCATGAAAAGTTTCTCAAAAATCTGTCGTACAAAATTCAAATGACCCAGGAACCGCAGATAAATGTCAATGTCTTTAGTATTCATCGAAAATATATCCTCAGTGGTGAATATCATTGCTGTATGAGTGAGCACTTGAACACACAAAATTCTCCGCGAAAAATTCGCATGAGTTTCAAGAGCGTTCGACGCATCGCAAGGAAATCACTGTTCAGTGCGGATTTTTAGGTTGCCGGCCTCATTGTTTCATATTTCTTTAAGAACGACATTGTCCGGGCTTTTACCATCAACGATCAGCTCTAAAGGTCGATAATTGCTAGCTTCTTTTCGCATGAATTTTTAATGATTGGACCACCAGCGATATATGGGTTTAATATATCTCACGCCATATTGAAATTTCTGTACAAGAAATTTGAAGGTAAGATTATCACACAGGGAGGTGCTGTTAACTGGCCACTGAGATTGTGCCATTCGACTCACGTTAGACTTTTTCTTGTGGTGTTTTCTTAAATAGCAAGTGCATGCTAACTGGACGCTAACCACAGCAATTCACATTAGCAACATAAACCATGCATCGAACAAATTCAGCCTGATTTATGTGCCAGAATAACTGTAAACTTAAAACCATTCGGGTCTGTTCCATCCAGAGAAGTCTGGAGGGCATTTAAGCTCTGTTATATTCCACACATATCCATCAAGATCAATAGGTCTTCAAACGAATGAAATATTTTAATGACATCTCCACAGGTGAAGCAATCTACTCTAATCTAATCTAAGAAATCGAATGAACCCTCTTTTATGAATTTCATTTAACAATCTACGCATTAGCTGTTCCATAGCTTATATACAACGAAATATGCATAAAAGTATGCAACAGATTACAACAGCTTAAAAGTATGCAATAAAAACAAATTGAAAAACAAATTTAAACAAACAAATATTTGCTGACAAAACCACATGACTTTCAAAAGAAAATATTTCTCTCATACACTCTTGTTTAGCGATTCTCTCTATTGCCCATATTGTGCACAAGGTTATCATGGTGACATTAGATGGTGGCATTAGACGCTACCATTTAACAATAAATGTTGACATTTAGTTTTTGTATCATAAAAAAATAATTGCATGTTTAACATAAATTTTGCATTTATTTCATAGCAGCTATTACAATAGAAAAATACGCCAATAGAATGCCACTCGCACAATGGGCAACAATAGTTATTGCTTGAGGGTCACAATAAATTTGCTGAAAATTTTGTTAATTTGTGTGAATGCCTTCACTTTATTGGAACTTTTATTGAAGAAGGCTAAAGTAACCGTAGCGTAGTAGGTAGTGTGTTGCCTTGAACAAAATATTTTTACGGCGACCTCCTCTCACCACATTTCTGGCAAAAACTCTGAGAAGCAAATAAAGTTTCCACGAAAAGCTTCTCAACAATCTGTAGTTCGAAGTGAATTTCAAACTGCAGGTCTGATCGCTCATATATAAAACGAACACAGACAACATAAGTGGAGTGTAAAGATGGGTTCTAATCCTGACTGTAAGGTTGTAATAACCAATTCAATAAGTACAGACGAATTATTAAACGCTTATCCATTACATCATCCAGCTTTGTCCTTATATGAGTTAAAGAATATTCTTTTCAATTGCTCTGAGGATTTCCCTGACCTCGCCTTTGTCTAGAAGATTCTTAAAAATTTTTGGTTTCTAGAAACTTGGTTATTGATCATGACTCGTAATGTATTTTTCCAAGACGCAAACCTCATGAATAGTTGTTAGCTCTTTTCTTTTCTGTCGAGCTATTCCCCGACTTCTTTCAACCCACTGTATATCGTTAACATGTTTAACTGACTGAATGAGAACTACGGCATGACAACCAAGTACACTGATCCACTTATGGAAACTTCTGATGTTATGGGCATCAAAATACAAAGCGATATTTGCTGGAGTCAAATTATTTTTAAATATCAAGACAAAGTACTGAAGTGTCTCTGCCAGAGAAGGATTTCACTTCAGCTGATCTCCTTACCATTTGCATAACGTATATCGGAGAGAGAATGGAGCACAATTCTCTTATATGGCCAGGTGTACCACAAAATTTTTTAAATGTCAAGAAAAGTGATAAAGTGTCTCTCTAGGGAAGGATTTCACTTCATCTGATCTCCTTACTGATTTGACTAACTTATATCGAGAGGGACCGAATACAACTCAGCATATATGGCCTGGTGTTCCAAAAACTCTTTTGAGACTTCTCGATGGGTATAAGAGAGGGCTAAACTTAACTGATTGGGCATTACAATTTTATAGTCAGGATATCAACCTAAATTTCGCGTAACACCTAGTTGGTGGTAATTTATACGATGAACGACAAATTTTGTTTGGAGAAACTCTTTTATGGCAATATTCTTATTATGTCCCAGTGCTTTTGCCAGAAATCTGCTGAGAGGAAGGCGCCGTAGAAATTATTTTTGAAGATGTTTGATCCAGGGTTTGAACCTAGACCTCACTTCTAATAAGCCAACACACTTCCAACTAGATTACAGAGACTTCAATTTACTCACTTAATTGGTTATTACAATGATTTAGTCAGGATTACAACCTAAAGTCATACAACACCCATGTTGTGTGTGTTAATTTTATTTACGAGTGGTGAGATCTTCAGGCGACTCGAAAGGATTGAGTTGTGAGCAACAAGATTTTATTTACTTCCAAAGATTTTGCCATAAGACTGCTGAGCAGAAGTGGCCGAAAGAAATATCATTTCGTTCGAGTTGTCTAAGCTAAGGTTTGAACCCAGGGTTCTTGTCTAATAAGCGAACACACTAGCTACCAGAGTATTGTGTCTTCATTCCAATTTAAACTTTAATTTATAAATTTAAATTGAAACATCACTGTGTGAGATATTTATCACTTAATATTCCCACCTTATTAAAGCTGTAAAACAGCAGCCGTTTGTGTTATAATATATTTTCTTCATATTAAATATTCTTTCAACGTCAAATATCCTTATTATAGTCCCTCGTATTGTCTGTGTGTTTTATTTTCCAATAACAACTTACGCTTGCTAATATCATACTTAAATGAAATCCCTTAAAACATTCCAACAAATAGTTGTTGATGCCTGAAAAATGCGTGAAAGAAAATTGTAATGGCATGGCAGCAGCATGTTAAGCTTAAGGATATTAATCAAGGATATACGGAGAGGAGATATCAGCAAAGCACATTAAACATTAAACATATTGACACTAATAATATGGCAAGGAATAAGAAAAAAGAAATGAAAATGAAAATGAAAATGGCAAACATGAGTGCGAAACATACACGTACTCGTAGACTTAAGTGTGTTTCGACAACATGTTTGAAGGATGAAGAGTATTGAAAGCAACCATTTTAGTATCCTTTTTAGAAAAGCGAACTTATTTCGTATTTATATTTATGATTGACAGCTTGCATGATAAAATAGGAAATAAGGAAACCTTAATTATTAACAAGTATTGACATCCTTTTTTGATATTTAATGTGCTGTGAGCTCTTAACTCTAGACACGCATTTTGCCTGCCTATTCACTAAGCTCATGGAAAGTTTTTCTTGTGTGTGATGCAAAAATTTAATTCAATTTTAATTAAAAATTTCCTTTGAGATACGCATCGTATGCATTTGTAATTTCTATTTTCAATTCCTTTAAACATGTCATTCAAGTTGTGTTGAACAATTCAATTAAAGGAAATACACAACAATGACCGACCCAAAGATATAGAGAGAGATGGAGAGAGAGAGAGAGGAGGCAAGTCATAAACGTAGGAAATTAAAAAAAGGGTTTCAATTTTCCTAATATTTACCACCCTTGGGGATTTGTAGCCTCAAATGTATATTTGAAAAATTCCGCAACATTTAAGGCTTGTTCTTTTTTATGGCATTATCTCTAGGCGTTTGATGAAATACTGTTTATGGTCATACTTTAAGGCTTGATAGGTAATTGTTTGGAGCAATTTTTACAGCAATTTTTATGATGTTCTAGGGAAATACAGTGTTTTTATTGATTGATTGAAAAACAAAAAGAACACATTTTTTTATTGGCATTTAACAACAATTTTTACGGGCTTAAATTGCTAATGTCAACTTTATCTGCTATAGTAAGCTTTTAAAGACCTTATATTGTAACTGTAATTGGCTATAAAAACGAGTTTTTTTTTGTAAATTCTATTGCCTTTTTTGGGGGGTCATATGATCTACACAAAAGCAGGTTTGTCTTGTTCAGTTTTCATGGTTCAAAGCTGCTTAGCTTATCTACACTTACTCTAGACTTGGAAGTAACCCTAGTAAATTTTACTTAATATGGAGGAGAGCCATTGCCTGGCTTAAAAGTTGGGTATTCTTATGTCTTAACTTCATGGGCAGCAGGAAACTGCATATAATATTGCTAGGTTCTACTGGTTTGGTCATCCATAGCTCTATAGCTGTTCTCATAGGCTATTGCTCTATATATGCTTGGCATTTGCTCAAAGAACTTCTACAGAAGCTAGGCGTCTAGATAGGAGCAACAGATTAACTATAATTTCTAGCATCAGCCTAGCCTTGCTCTTGCCACGAAGAGTAGGAGCTACTTACTTTTCTCTGACTGAACTTTTCTTTGTAAGGATTAGCGTCATATCAAGCATTATTTTGTAGTCCGGATGGTTGCCTAAAGGGAATGTTTGATCCCCAGATTGAATGTTAATTTTCTTTGTATAACAATGGACCTCATATCTGTCTATCACGGACACTATATCTAACAAACTCTTCAAATCTCATGTATTTACTACTCAAAGTTTCACACAAGTTATTGAAGACACAAACCATAAGATTTCATGGCTGAATTATGCTGAAATTATCTTCAAAATTGCGTAAACGCTCAGCAATAATAAGCTCTTAATTCTTTGCTTAGAAATATGGATTTAAGATGCGTGTGTTGTATGAGAAACGCATTAAAACTTTTAAGCCTTAACGTCTCTGGCATGAGTACACACAAAAAAAAAAAAAAGGAAGAAGAAAAAGGAAAACCAAAAATGTGGAAAGAAGAATTGTAGAGCACCTTGATGTGTGGAAATAAGTGGAAATAAGGCGATACTTAGTAAAGTAAATAAGCTGATTATAAAGTAGTAAATAACGGTATTATAATCATATATACCGCACACATGCATACATAGCAATACATAGCACATATGTACTGTAAGTGTGCATGTGTATGTTTAAAGAGAGTGAAAAGGTTTCTTTTTTTGCTTTTCCTTTCAGCTGTCAGGGTATTTAAAATCCTTTATAAGCTACTGACAATACGGTGACAGACGTTAATACGCCTTAGGACACCAACATCACGAGAACATTTCTTATTAGCCAAGAGATATTAAGTTTAGAACTAGAAGAACAAGTAGCACTAGA
>QOCX01006929.1:0-10710 GCA_005959815.1 Sarcophaga bullata
TCTTTCTTGGAAATTCTTTATTTATTAAGTTTTGATTTGTTTTTCCTTTTCGTTTTTCGAATTATTAGATTCTTTTAATTTTAAATTAAGTATTGAGTTTGTATTCTAAATTCAAATTCAAAACCCATGATGTTTTCTGAGTCGAAACATTAAAATCTTCGAAATATAATTTTAAAAACTTCAATTAAACTTTTACAAAAAATCGTTTCAATGTGTTAAACGATTGGTTGAACACTTCGTCTCTAAAAGTGGACAATACAAAATGTTATTCGACTAGTAGGAAGCGAAAGGATTCTAAAACACTTGGAACACTTTTAGGTAAAACGGCAGGATATTAAAAAAAACAGCAATTTTGAGTGCTGGCCAATGTGATCGTAGATATCTTTTAAATTCTTTGGGGAATTATATTTACTAAAGTACTAAACTAAGTGCATAAGAACACCGTTACCAATTTCTTTATATATTTTTCATCCTGATTTTCTGCATGATTTTTAATTTTATTTTTTATTTTTTTTTAAATTTTGTTTTAGAGCGAAATGAGTTGCCTTTTAAAAGACGACTTAATAGATACTCTTAAAAGAAAGGTGCGTTCTTATATTTTATTTATTTATGGTTTTCATTTCCTTTTATTTCGCTTTTATCATGTATTTTCTTTTACGAAATGTGTTTGCTTTATCACTTATTTATTACCACTACTGTCCCACAGCTCGTCAAACTTGAAACAACCGGTAACGAAAATGAATTACTCAGCGAACGTTTGCGTCAAAGCGAACGTGAACTGGTCAATATTAAAAAGGAGGCTGCTAACTTACAAAACATGTTACAACAATCCCAGGCCCAGTATATGGCTTTGGATAAGAAGTACAATAAGGCAAAGCGTTTAGTGCGCGAATATCAACAACGCGAAGTGGACATGTGCCATCGTGAAGAGTTCTATCAGCAACTGTTACAGGAAAAAGACACCGAATATAATGCTTTGGTGAAGAAACTTAAAGATCGTGTCATAATTTTAGAACATGAACTGCAAGAGGCACAACGTAAGGGCGGTTTTCCAGTGGGATTGCCATATGATAGTGCTACACTCAAATTAACACCACAAATGATGCGTAAAGCACCGCCAAAGCCATTATTCCAGAAATTAGAAACTGAATTATCAGATACGGAAATATCTGATCTATCACCGGATGGTGATGGTGTCAAGACTGCTACGGTGGAACGTAAGAATCCAGTTAAAGATGAACTAGATGCTGCATTGCCACAACATGAATTACTGGATAATTCGGCGAATAAAACAAAAATTGATTTGGGTATGTATCCTGTTAATGTTTTTCGTTTTCCTTTAGACAATTCCAAAAATTTGTTTCTTTCTTAAAAGAAAAAAAAAAACCAATTGCTTTGCATTTTCAACATTTTTTTTATTGTTACTTAACTGATTGAAAAACCAAAATAACTGTTTGGTGTCTAGTTTGACATTTCTTTTCGTATATCAGTTATTTTCGTTTTATCTCAGAGTTTTTTTTCCCATGTATTTTGAAAATTTGTGCACCCGTTTTATTCTGTGTTCATTTCCTAAGCACCCTTTTTCATGTCTCTAAGCACAGCTTTGTAATTTTATCTTAATCCTCTTTATAAAGCTATCTCTACACGAATCCTTTTATAATTTCTTCTCTTTTTTTATATGATTTTTATTTAAAAAAAAGTGACTTCCTTACTTTGTTTGATTTGTGTTTTCCTTAAAATTTCGTAAACATTTCTTTTGTGTTTCTGTAAATTCTCGTAAATTCTATAAAAAGATTTAAGAAAAAGTAATTTTTTTGTTTTATTTTTTCTTTTTTTTTTATGTAAAAATTAATTTTTCAAAAAACTGACTATTTCTATTCGATATACCATAAATAAAAAAAAACATATTTTTGGGCTGCTGTTGTCTATAAAAATAAATGTTGTGCGAATGTCTAAAATTGTGCTGTCCGTATAAAAAAAAAAAATTAAAAATCAAAAATCGAAAAAAAAATAAAACTCGTTATTTATTTTGTAATTGTAAAAATTGCTAAAAAAAAAAACAAAAACAATTAAATAAACTATAAACGAACAAATTTTCAATCAATACAATCATCATAATAACATCATTTGAAAATACTTGCCACGCCTCTTTTATTATACATCATAACCTAAAAATCATAATGATGCTGTTGCCGCTTGAAACAATAAACTTCATTTACACTTATCATAATAATACTCTGCCAATGATACTAAAATATGTAGCTTCCGTGGTGGTCTAGCAAATCGTCAATTGCCATCGGTTAATAATTCCAATACCAGTTCGAGTGCATCGAATGCCACAACAGCTGTGACCATAGCGTCGGCAAATAGCACTAACAACTTAACAAAACGCACTTTAAGCAACAGTAGCTCCGACTGTAATCTTGATAATAGCGATGAGGACGACAACACAAACGCTACTGCTAATGCTATGGCCAGCTTAATGATTAACAGTCATCATAATCATAATTCCACATCAACACATGATTTGAATATTTTAAATGGTTTACATCAGTTAGTAATGGCCATCACAATAGTACTAATCTCTTAAGTAATAATAACAGTAACAGTAATTGTAGTAGTAACGGTGGTGTTGGTAGTGGTAGTGGTATTGGTATTGGTATTGGTGTTGGTGGAGTAGGTAGTAATGCTATCGTTGGTGGCATTAGCAATAGTGCTAGTAATAGTATTATTGCTGGTACAACCACTGCCATTTTACTTAATTCCACATCATCATCAGCATCTGCATCGTCATCAGTTAATTCTAGAGAACAGCAAATTAATCAATTGTATGCTCAAGTTCATAAGGATCATAAGACATCTGCTTCACATACCGGTTTGCCGGGACTGTTTAAGAATACGCTGGGCTCACCCGGCGCCCTAGAAACGTCTAGTCCCAATGATTTTCATCGTGGCGGCATGACCACATTCGGTACTAGCAGCCGTGATCTCAATAGTTCATATGATTCCATTTTAGGATCAAACGATAAACTATCGGAAAACGAACAATCCTCGGAAAACTGGATGTATCCGAGTCGGCGACGTGTTGGTCCAACGGGAGCAATCATAAGTGGCAAATTGCCACCCACATCATTTACCGAACAATTAAATCAAGCATTAACGGAGAGAGAAAGGTGAGTATAAATTGTTTTAAATTGATATAATTACCATACATTTTATTTAAATAAATAATTTATTTAATAATAATTCAAAATTTTATCATTTATAGACGTCTGGGTGATGGTTCATCACGACATTCCAGCGATGATTATACTGAAATAAATAAATCACAATCAGCGGCAGCTATTAATTGTAAAACTTTAATTAATGAAATACGACAAGCAGTTAATGAGGCTCAACCAAAAGGTGACACAAATCACTAATTAATTAAATAATTCCTATACAAAAATTCACTATAAATAATTAAATTTACAAAAAAAAAAATCAAAAAAAAAATCACAACAACAAATTTTCCTCAATCACCTCAAAAAAGAAAAAAAAAGAAATTAAAAGAATGAAATTTTACCCAAACTAACAATATTTAAAAAATTTTATAACAAATTTATTCATTTTTATGTTTAATTTTTAAACTTTTCATTGATATTATTATAATTTTTTGTTTTTTAATTAAACTGAAACCTAAACAAAATTTTATTGGTGTTGTTGTAATTTGTTATATTATTATTATTATGATTATTATTATTGCCTGCTCCTTTAACCATAAGAACAAAATGTTTAGCCAACCATTTAAGGAAAACATAATTTGAAAACAAATTATTTCAAATTATGTTATTATGGTTTTTTCTTTTTTCTTATTTCCAATGCTATTTAATATAATATTCATCATTATAATCTAATGTTATTTAATTGAACATATACGAATTATATATTTAATATAAATATATACGCGCCTATATACATATACCGTACGATATATAATATTACTATGCATATTATTATCTAAACTTAAACATATTACAAAACTAGCCAAACAGGTGTGTGGAGTAATTTGTAACATATTTTTAACAAAATACAGTTATTGTTTTCTTGTCTTCTCTACAGCTTCTTGGTTCTTTTCTCCTTTTTCCTTTACAACACTGTCAAATGATGGTTTGATTTGTCTTCCGTTCTGCACCGATTTCATAAACAAATTAGACATGCTTGGCTTTCAGTTATACCGAGGTGGATAAAGATTGTCAGTTTAAAACACTAATATGATCGTGTCTTACCAAGAAAGCAAAAAAAAAAAACGATAACACCATTTCAAGTTTATGCTGAGGCATGCTAAACAGTAAAGAAGTGAAACAAGTTAGGCTTCTCAGTCTTTATCTCCGCCGTGGTTACCGGTCACCATGGCCAACAGCAGAACCTTCGACGACACCAGAACGCTGGTGCCTCCCCTCGCCCACGCAGCATGTCCTTCGGCCGCATCATCACCGGGCTAGTTGCACCTGCAGCAACGGGCTCTAGACTTGCGTATCCGGTTCAAGTTCAACGGTTTGTTCCGAACGCAAAGCAGCGCATTATAAATTATAAAGGCCGGAACACCGTCGGCACGAAGTCGAACCAGAGAGCACGGTGACGTAAAATAAAAATATTTTTGCTCCTTGCTATTCTCCTATTTTAGTGCGAATGTGTCATATAACTTTGCAATCAGTCGCTCTGCTTTATAACCGTGGAAAAGAAGGGTTACCGCTCTAAATTGTAGGCGAAAGGTCTCTCGATTTAGCATCTTAATTCCGCATAAACAGTCGCTCACGTCTATGTCGATACAACTTTTTGCGCAGCCAGCTTTAAACTGTCAAGGTCTTTCAGTTACTACCTCACGCTATATCCAATGGTTCTCCTCCCCTACTACGATTTCGTTTCGTTTTGTGAGAAAAACATCGTGATCTCAATTAAACCGCGGTCGCAATTAGCTTTCCGAGGCTGGCAGGCAACGGAATGTTCGAGTGGGTATCACTAAGCACTTTGTCGAGGTGATGTAGACAGGTAGGTCATCCTCTTTCACACAAAGCTTTTACTGAATCGAAATTTTGCACAAGTGTCTGGTATAATAAATACGTGGCGCGCGATCTTTGCGTGAAATTGTCTGGGAAATGTTCGAAGAAGTTTGCGACTTTAGCATTTCCTGTCTGAGTTTGGTCATAGCAACTGATGTCATAAATGCTCCAGGATCTCCATTAATCGCATGAGACAACACAAGTCCATCCATAAGAACGTGATATGAAATATTTAAAATTTGGTTGTGAAATTTGAAGATCATCCCTTTAACACGTAGCACTCCAACGAATGACATTAGTGCGCCAGGATTAATTGTCCTCGTGAGTTACGGCCAAAATTGCCATTTCGGATCCGAGAACTTGAACGCCCCGTCAAGAACGTTCTCCGCGTCACTAACTGAGAATTATGGCTCGTGCGGCAAACGTGCAGGCGTACATTACTATCTGTAGCCATCACCGCTAATATGTTATTGCCGCGCTGTTTAATAAGCAATTTCTCTTTGGACGTGATTGAAGCTCTGCTTTCGTACGTATTCTACGCGTCTTAAATGGCTGACCACACCACTAAATCGATATACTATTCATTGAAATTTGCACAATGAATGTGCGTTTTGTCTTTTAAACAGAAGTGTTAACAATTGACTTAGTTATCGCCCACTTTCATAGGATGGTCATATCGGCTTTTGGCATTGAAGCGAATGGACCAGTGTATATACTCGTTTTTAAGAGCCACAAGTGCCTTCTGAAGGTCGCGACTTTGTTATCCTTGTAGATCGAGAAGACCGCTTGGTAACAGCATACAACGCTGCGGGGCGCGCTCCGAGCCCGGCCCCGGCGACGATAACCCGACGTCGCGCCTCCTCATGCCTGGGCCGCTACCACACCGAGGAGCGACGCTACCCACACGATCACGTCCACGCAGCGACTCCTGCAAAAGGCGAGGACCGAGAAGCAGGTCAGCGAACCCGTGCGCCGTGCAACTGAAAAGGACCATTACGCGAAGGCGGAAAACAAAGCCGGCAAAAAGCAAAGTACAAAAGATTTACAATCTTAAACTTAATAAACTTAAACTTAAATCAATGTAAATTACCTATATTCGTTAATCTAATAGTATCGTTAAGAGTAAATTTAAAACCTAGATTACAATTCGTTTTTAGATACCTAGCCATTAAGTATGTTGACAGCGTCGTACCAAACAACTCAGACGATCGATTAAACTGCAGACAAAAAAAACAAGAAGTCAACACAAAACTTAGCGAAGAAGCAGAAGCGCACCCCTGTAAAAAAAAAAAACAAACAACACAAAAAAAAATACACAACAACATAGAATAACATAACTGAATTTGAAATAATGATGAATACATTAAAATTGATTATTAAGCCTTATAATACCGTTAGATTCTATCTAACAAGAAAAACATGACGGTAGGAAAAAAATACCCGGAAATGTAGCGCCTTCTATAGTCAGGAAGTATTCCTTTAACAGTCTTAACAACGATAACCAAATCGCCGTATTAATTACTACCAACGGGATACAAGGAGCATTAAAAATGGTACAAACAAACTTAGTCTAGACTACCCATCTCTATGTTGGCAGCGCTGGATGACACAGCATACACTGTGTTAGCTAGCTAGCGCGACAGGTGAAGAGAAGAAGAAGTTAAGTACAGGCCATAGCGTGCCCCCTAAGTCCACAAATCGGTCATACTGATTAGCTTGAGTATCACAATTGTACCTACCAATGCTTTCGTTGCGTCTACGTCGAACTTGTTTAGTTTAATTTTTCTTCTCTCTTTTAGTTTAATTTTATTACAAGAAATTCTTAGCGGAGAATGTATAGTTTAGTTAATTCTATCTTTTCTTATTTCTCTTTTTTTTTTTTGGGTATTGTTTGGTTGTCTTCATTTTATGATTTCTATCGGGAGCTATGACGCCGCCTTCTCATCATACTAGCCGGGCCAGTGGGTGTATGTTTTTATAAACCATACAGATTGACTTGATCGTCTGCATGCGTATCGGTATTAAAGTTTAACGTTTGGTTTTAAAGAATTCATTCTGCAAGTGGTGACTGCCGCTAATCACCATTCATCCGGCGATGTGGTGGTTTGCCAACACTGCTATCGGATTTGTCTCACCTTACGTTGTTCTGTAGCGTTTCCATTTTCCATTTCCTGGTTATCTTTAGCACATACTTACAGCATCACTCGACTGATTCTGTAAATTAGTTCTTGTATAGGGGGAAATCAAAAGATTAAGAATTGAACATTCGTAACAGAACATAGTGACAACAAGAGTACCACGTAAAATTAAGAAAAAAACCAACAACCGCGAGTCTGCTGTCATTGTGATGTAGTTGTTAACGTCCTCTTCCGTGTCTTTAAGCTGCGAGACCTTCTCGTATCCGCGGTGAGTTTTGAGTTGTATCTGCGTGGCCGGTTTGAACGCTGTTGATAACAGGGCAAGCGTATGCGTGACATAGCGATACCGTCCAGCTGTATCGGCCGCGTACCATGGTTTGCTGCAATCGTTCGCTACATGCAAACCTGGATACAGTTTTTAAACAGTAGACCTATCAAGTGGATTCTGCCCCAGCATTTTGTAATAAGCTTTCCAATAATGTGACGATCTAACGAATGATGCGCGAATACCTCGTAAACGTTTTTCTAATTTTTTTTTTTTCAATAGTCGTGATCAACGGAATTTTCTTTTATAAAGACTATATACTGTGTTACCCAAGAATGTTTTGCAATGTTGTTAAAAGAAAGCAGGACTGATCTTGCCAATTCTAAACAGGGTTTTTTTAGAAATTCAGACATCTAGTTTTACCGAGCGCAGGTCAGCTATATCTACCATTACGATTACCGCAGTCATGTCATAAAGAGCGTGAGTGGAACACAAAAAAACATTTTTTTTTAACCTGAACACTATCATGCCGTCCGAGTGACACGACCTATACGAGCACGCATCACCGCGGCTATTCATCATCTTGCTAAAATGAACATAAATCGAATAATTTTTTTTCTTAAATGTAATTGCCCTGAGGCTTTGTTTGAAAAGTTCAATTCTTTTCTATAATTGTGATACAGCTATGACTAATTGAAAGCTGAGAATCCTTTTGTCAGTCAAATTTTGTAAAAACAATGAAGTGAGTCGGTCACTGGCAAACTATTGCTCGACATGACACCGGGAGACGTTGGGTTATGCCACTGTTTTTACATACGCGATACACACAAAGTACTAGATCACCAGTCCATTATGGTTAATAATATCTCCTCTTTACGCTTGTGAGTAAAGTGTCAACCAGTCACCGAAAGACTTTCCAAGAAAAGAAGTAAATTACAAGAATCAGTCCATCCACGACACAAACACGAAAAAGGTCAACACACAGTTGCATTATCACCCATTCTAGTCACAGTATTCTATCTACTCATACTGCTCTCTAATGTGTCACGCAACTAATCAATCTATATGATCAGATTTTTCATTGTCTAAATCGTCTGTAAAATATACTGTATAAGAACGTACATTTATTCCAAACTATTGAGTCTACACAAAGCCACCATGTAACTACTGCACACATGTCTGTCCAAATAAAAAAAATTTGCCCAAACCATAGGGAAAGTTAAAATTAATAAAAACAAAAAAAAAAATAAATAAAATTTTTTACAACGAAATTCTAAATAAAATTCAAATAAAATTAAAATTTACCTGTCAAAATTCAAAAAAAATTGCAAATTCTCAAAAGTTTAAAAAAAAAAGAAAAATAATGGTTCGGTACTTAAAATCGAGAAAACCCTAATTATAAATTCAGGTATATCGATTCAGCGATTTCAGTTAATAGTTAAAGTAGCATAGCAATTCTCCAAAATACCTTCATTTGCCTTAAAAAATTGTGTCGCTAAATGCACGTCGAGTGAGTGCTTCTCTGCAGTGGTCTGGTCTAGATTTCTTGGCAAATTAAAACCTCTTTCTGGCTTAAAAAAATTGTTGCTCAAATGCAGTCGAGTGAGTCTTCTCTAGTGGTTGGTTAATTTTGGAAATTAAACACTCTTCGATTATATGTGGTGTATGGTGAGTAAAATGCTGCAATGGTTTATTGTAACACATTCCACCGAACAAGCATGGGTCGTCACTAATTTCTTTTTCTAAAAATATAAACTGTCACTTATTTAAACAAAAGCTTTAGGACGGATAGCTCCATCTAGTTTATGTGGAATTTTGCAATTATAATTGATAATTAGTTCCAGAAGTTAATGTTATCGATTTGGATGCCTTGTTAACATGGCCAACCTTGTCGCTTTGTGGGACTTCAGGGTATTTCAGGGTACTTGATTAGCGCCTAAATTACTCTATCCGAATTGAATTAAAGCCGCACAGATTCCAAGCTGATTGTCCGTGAATCTACACAGAATCTGCACATTGAACTAGAACCGATTTCTATTCTGTAAAAATGCTCGTTGATGTTCGTTATGTACAAATGTAGGTAGGCTACAATACCTGGTTGGAAGGCCGGTTACTATTCTTAAATAGCCAGACTAAATACTTAATTGTTTTCATATTATAATAACCTATCAGCTTGGACAGCCTCTTTGAAAGTGTCTTCGTCTCGCTAAGCATACTCTTCAAGACTTCTCTTCTTATTCAACAGAACCGTTCTAGCCTTTATTAGTGGGCTGGAAGGTCATTTCCTGCCAATATCCTCTACCTTATTTTCAATTTTCTTTTTGTCAATAAATAGTGACCATATTGTGATAATTGCCCGGGTGGCTCCTTGACTTTTACGTATGATTATGTTCGTAAGACTGAATCCTTTACAGTCTTTAGTTTTTAACATCTGTTTGATAAATCAGACCTGCAGGACCAATAAATTTCATATTTTTAAGTTTATATCACCTAATCAAACGATATTTTTTAAAATAATTTAAAAGCTTCCCGATTGTTTGGATACCTATTACGATTGTGGTGTTATTATTAAGTCATGCTTCTGTGGAAGATGACTTAACATTGTTAGGTTCACAAAAAAGCCAAATTATCTGTAGCATTGAGTAAATCATTTTTAATTTCTTAAATTATTGTCTTTTGTTTACCAAATTTTTGAGTTTTTCAATCTCTTATTATAGTCTTCTTTAGTTAAACATGCATTCTCAAGACTAAAGGCAGCGTCTAAAGGTACTCTCTTCATTGAAATGTACTTTCAAGTCTTTGGTCTTTAAGAGCATTTTC
This sequence comes from Sarcophaga bullata, assembly GCA_005959815.1. Taxonomy (NCBI): domain Eukaryota; kingdom Metazoa; phylum Arthropoda; class Insecta; order Diptera; family Sarcophagidae; genus Sarcophaga; species Sarcophaga bullata. The sequence goes on from QOCX01006929.1 coordinate 10,266, forward strand.
ACCGTATGTGCATTATGTTAACTTTAAATAATCATTCTAAATTACAAAACAATTCAGTGCTTGATGGTACTGAATTCTTGTTGGAATGATTATAATCTAAGCTTTTCGAAAGCTCGCCTAAATATAGTGCCATTAAAATTTAAAAAAAAAACAAAACAAAACAAAACAAAACTTAAAACAAAAAAATAAGATCTTTAATATCTAAAAACTCTTTTAGTTTTATTGCAAAACAGAATTAACAGATTTTATTGCAAAACATTTATACGTTTTGAGTTCAAATATTTAAGTTTTATAGGTAAACTTACATAAAGTTTCGGTTCCAATATAAATACCTATAAAATGGCTATCTGCTATGATTTCAACTGATAGCAGACGATTTAAATGAAATAAATAAATGCCTTACCACCAATTATTATTATTATAAATTATTCTATAAATATTATTT
>QOCX01006930.1:0-10710 GCA_005959815.1 Sarcophaga bullata
GCTTTATGTCTACAAAAAAGCTGTTCCCTTTCCTTATCATTTAAATGTCTTAAAATGTCATTTAAAAACATACAAAACATTGGATTTTAATAAAAGCATTTTTGATACATTTACAACTTAAAATATTTTTTGAGTGTAAACCTGGAAAAAATGTCGTAGTATCCGCTCACTTGTGCACTGGCCGCGGTCTGATCGGCGACTAAATGAGAGAGCCTAAGCAATGTGTGTGAANCCTAAGCAATGTGTGTGAATTCACTCAGCACAATTGTGCTATGAAATGGTTATCCCTGGACTAAAGCGACTTCTCCGCTTATCGTACTGACTGACAAATTAAACTAACCCATCAATAGAGATTCCTTGTGGAGAAATTTTATCTGATATGACATGCTTACAACCTATTTAGGATATGAAGATAAAGAAAAAAAGGTGCTTTTAAATCGTTAATACAGGCCTTTTAGAGGCCTCTTCAAACCTTTTCTTTCGTCTTGTGTACACGGGCATACGTATATAATCACTTGAACATGAGTTTCTTTTGGTCGTCATAGTGGTTGTACGTACGTATGTGTATGTACATCGATTGAGAATATTTTGTTGGTTTAATTTATGGTACAAACATGAGTACAGAATGTTTATTTTGTAATTAAATGTAAAGATTTACAACATCAGTGGCGTCTGTTGAAATGTCAAATAATTAATAAAAAAAAAAAAACAACAAAAAAGAAACGGGGGGAAAAAAGTAAAGAATTTTAGGAGACCACAATATTTCAAAACAAACTAAGAGAAAATATTTCTTAGATGAGCTTTTGAAAGTACAGCAAAAGAATGAAAGTTTATTAGAAAAGTTTTTCCTTTCTTCCTTTACTTTTTTTTCCAGAATTTTAAATACTCCAGTGCCACTTTGAAACTTTTTTATGTCTGCTTGTTCCTTATCTAAGGAACAGGGGTCTTTTTGGGGTTTTCAAATCACTTGCAACAAAAAGGTGATAAAAGAGCCACTTTATACGTTGATTGTATTGACATCCTTTAGGATTTTTCTTTATAAATTTTTGGTATTCCCTTTATCCCCAAGTGGAATATAAGATTTTTTGGTTAATTTTTTATCTCTACAAAAATTACAACAAAAATCACAAGTAAAACATCAAAAACTATAAACTAGAGAGAGAGAGGGAGAGAGACTCACATAAATCTTTAATCACAGACAATGAAAGCTGCTGTTAAAAGTTTCTTAATCTGAGTAAACAAAATACAAAATAAAAACAAGACAACAAAAAATAATCACAACTATATAATCTGTTTGAATAATTAGATAAAAAATAAAACAGAAAAACAAAAAAACAAAAACAAAAAGCAAAAATAACAAGATTTAAATCCATACAAATTAAGTTTTATTTTTCTTTTGCTTTTAAAAGCATTAGAATATGTCTTAAGGCCTTAAAGAGTAAGTGCTGTTAAGTCATACCTCTTATGTGCATAATTCCATGACTTAAGTAAACTTTTTTTTTTTCTTTAAATTTCTTCTACATTCTGCCATAAGACACCATTAGAAGCCAAGAAAATTACCAAAAAAAAAATAAAACCAAGAAAAGTCTACAACTACATAAAATTCAGATTATGCCAAGCGCAGAGCAAGAAGTATACGAACTGAAGACAAGACGCACAAAAATTGTTCATTAGACAAGACAGGAACATGACATAAATAATGTGGATTAAAGTTTAAAGTTTAAAAGGCGTAAAATAGGCTAATTATGACAATAATCTCCTTAAGCAGAGAAAAAAAACTTTTCGAAAAACGTATTTTAAACACACACAGCATAATTAAGTGAATGGTGATGGCAAGTCTATAAGGTCAACAATATATTGTATTTCACGTTGCTCTCGAATAGAAGGATTTTGCTGAAGCACAACGTATTTGCATGACTACTAAAATTGTTCTACAGATTTGAGGAGAATTTTGCAAGCAATAGTTTTATTTTTTCTAGGCACACCTCTAACATTCATCACCTGGTAGATGACAACAAATGCTGAGTAAATTAAACATACTTTTAGTTGTATTAGTGACTACGGAAAATGTCTCTGGTAGTTGTAATTTTTAGTAGGAAAATTATTTTGTAAAAAAATAGTTTCATTCTGTAAAAGGCAATATAATTAAGAAAAGCAAATTCAAATACAGCCGTGTCAAAGGGCAACTTCTTCTCAGCAATCTGCTGGCAAAAACTCTAAGAGTAAAAGAAAAAGTGCTTAAAAATCTATCATTCAACTGTAGCTCACGGCATTATTGTATAAAATTAACACAGAGAACATGGGTGGTATAAGAAACTAGGTTGTAATGATCAATTAACTGTTATCTTCGATAGAATACTACACTGGAACGGCTAACTATGGAGGGGACATTGCTAGAAAACGTTTAGGCAGTCTTGTCCGGCCACCTGTACAACATATACGAAAAAGTGTGTTGATCTCTTTGAAGTTGCAAATTACAACACAGTTTGAACTAGGATCACATAAATGTTGAGAATCGTATTTAAGATCACAGACCATATAGTTAATCAAAGTTTCAAAATCTAGTCCCATTAATGAAAATAATGGATTTCCAGTAATGATTGTAGATGCCTAAAGTGGTTTACGAATCGACTGACCCGGATATTGTGAAATGGAGATGTTTGGATGTAATACAAAGGGTAAATTGTTTATCAAGTTGCGGTTCTGGCAATTTCAGTGTGGATGCGCCTATAGAGAGGTATCAGACAAGCTCATATTCATATACAAGGAATTTTTTCAGTTCGCTTTGCCAAACAATCACTTACGACCATAAACGACGACATGTGTTGGCTAAATGTGCTCTGGAGCAGTTGGCAACTGATGCTAATTTTTTTTTTATCGAAAATTCAACTTCAGCAATGAGGCTTATTTCAGGATGTACGTGGGTACGTGAAGAAACAAAATTGTTAAATATGGCATGATAAAAATCCACATGAGATCCAAAAACTTGTTGTGGATTTTAGACTGGCGGCATAATATGGCCATATTTTCTTAGCAAAGATTTTGGTCAGGCCATCTCCAAGATCCAAGATCGTGTAATGTATGCAGAAACTGTTACTCTTTTGTATGGATTTTTGACTGGCGCTGTCATCGTTTCATATTTCTTTGAGAACGACTTTATCCGTGTCATCACTGTCAACGCCGAACACTATTGGTCGACGATTACTAACTTTACTGGCCTGAAGGGAATGATTTGGTCACCAACAGCCAGCTAATGGCACATTGAATGAACGACATAAGGGTAAGATCATATCAAGTGAAGGTGTTGTGTACTGGCCATGTTGACTGTGCAATTTGTCAAATGGTGTACTTTTTCTTTTGGGGTTTTGTTAAATCACAATTGTAAGTCACAAATCACAGTGGCCCTTAAAGCCAAGATAACCTATGCTAGGTGTTAAATTTAGCCTGAATTGTGCGACAAGATCATGGTTGTTTCGGATTTACTCCTCCCAGAGAAGTCATTGAACGATGTTATATATTCCATGTAATTTGGCTTTAATAGGCCTCATTGGTATCTTATGCAACCTTTATTTTATTTAAATTAGAGTATAGGAAGCGCTTAATGAAAGACCAAAAGGATTAGTGATTAACAGGTCATTCATAAAATTGATTATTCGATCAAATATTTAAATTAAGTCGTACAGTTAAAGATAATTTCTAAAATTTAAAGAAAATAAAATAAGAAAAGAGAAAACTGCCACGTACTCTTATATTTTCGACGAGTTCTTTGCGATCCTTTTGATCTCTTAGAAATATAAAAAAAAATCTTTGTTTTCTTGTGTGCTCAATTTTCGACAAGATTTTCATTTTCGCAGCGAAAAATTTCTCGAACAACACCTTTCAGTTGGGGAGAAACATGGGAATCGTTGAAACATTGAAACGCGGATCGTGAAACATAATGCGCTTTAAATAGTGTTTTTTGATATTTTAAGATTAAAAAGAAAATAAAAGAAAAGATTTTTTTTAAAAAAAGAAACAAAGAAAACAATAAAAATAAATTTTTTTTGAATGAAAAAGAAAAGAAAACAAAAAACAACAAAAATAATGTAAATGGGAAGAGCATTTGTAAATTGAATTTCGTATGGAAGATTGTGTAAAATTATGATGATTTACGTAAAAGAAATTTAAAAAAAAAAAAAATTAAAACACACAGTAAATGAAAAAATATATGAAGAAAATTATGAAAAATTCAAAAATAAACGTCATGTGTTATTCAATGTAACTTTTTATCATTCTATCTCAGATGGAATATTGTATTTGAAAAAAGAAAAAAACAAGAGAAAAATAAAGAAAAGGTGAATAAATCAATATAATAAAATAAATAAAATAAATCAAAATAAATGTGAAGCAAATTAACACGCTGTTGGAATATATTATTAAAAAATAATGTAAAAAAATTTTTTGTTTAAAATAGAAATTTTTTCCTATTTTCTACGAAAATATAACATGCTGATACAAAAAAAAAAAAATTTTAAAAAAATTCAAAAATCATGCAAAATTAAATTGATTGCTGTGAAATGTTAAATTTTTTATTAATAAAATAAAAAAAAACAAAACAAAACAAAAACATTAAACATGACAAAGAGTGTAAATTTCAATTGCTAACAGGAAAAAATAATCATTTTAAAAATAATCAAATAGAAAATTTATTACTGCACTAAAAACAAAAACAAAAATAAAAATAAAATAAATAAGTCAAAAAATATTGTGTATAAATAAAAACAAATCTTTCATTATTATTATAAAATCATAAACAAATTGATGGCTTTTAATATTGAAAATATTTTATGGTTTATATACGTACATACATACCATGCATGTATATATGTACATACAAGGTGATGAAATAGTTAATTTACAATATAAATTGGTTTTTATTTTTTTTTTAAATTACTTGGTAAAATAGTTTTCATAACTCAAAAAAAAATATAATTTTTGGTGAATATAGAACAGAAATGTCACGTCACCTTCTTCTTAAGGCAATCTAAATTATTTAAATATGTTTTCTATACATATGCATAACATACATAGCTCCAGATTACAATCCTTCAGTCAGCATTACATCCTAGCTTCTTACACCACTTATGTTGTGTGTATTAATTTGATACATGAATGGCCAGAACTACAGTTTAAAGTCGATTCCGAATGAACGATTTTTGTGAAATATTTCCACGTTAATTTTATTTACTCTCAGCGTTTTTGTCAGATAACTGCTGTGTAATAAGCCAACACAACAACTAGACGGCAACTACTTTCCTACAGAATTTCCAATTCAAACTTTTCTTCGTTCAAAAATTTTTTTCTAGAGGTCAGACCAACTAACACAACCACTAGACAACTACCATTGTATACAACTTATCAAAGGCACTGTAAAATCACGTAATTCCCTTAATACAGATCTACGTTCAAAACTTAGAGAAAATCCTGAACCTTATCGTAATATGTTGCAACTCGACTACAGAAAAGATTAGAATGTGAGCGTGAATCAAAAATGTGTTAACCTTACAAAGGTAATGCTGTAACTGTAGGGTATTTTGTTAGCACTTTCTCTCTTATCCAAATCGTAATGAATTCATTTAAAAGACCTATTGTTGCCATTGTGTATGGAAAATAAAATAATGTCCAGATGGAGCTCAACTGAAATGTACAAACTTTCACAATTTTGACACATAAATCAGACTCAATTTGACCGATGCCATGGGTAATGTTGGATTTAAGAAAAGGTGGCCTATTCGGCACCGCATTCTTTGCCACAGAAAACCCCACAAATGGTGACCAGTTCACATCACCTCCATGTGAGAAGAAACGGCCTTCAATCGATCGTGCAGAATATTTAATGGGTCATAAACTGTATGACAACGTTCTGTCGAGTTGAAATCACATATCGTTGGTGTTCATATCATTTAATTCAGGCCAAACTAATGTGGCAATCATCACTCTATACTGCTAGCCGTTGCACTGGATAAAATCGTGCTTAAATAAAAATAGACCGACGACCCCATCATCCAAGTTCTCACGTTCTAATTCATTTTGAAATGAGCTTCATCCCTGAAAATGATTTTCAGATGAAAATTGGTGTCAGTTGTCTACTGCTCCATTGCCCATTTGGTGTAAACTTGTCGTTGACTATGGACGTCATCGGTTTTACATACTAACCTTCAGTCTGGATTACGGCCAAGCTTCTCTTACCATTTATGTTGTGTTAATTGTATGCATGAGTGACGGGACCNTTGTGTTAATTGTATGCATGAGTGGCGGGACCTACAGTTTGAAGTTGACTCCGAATGACAGATTTTTTTGAGAAACTTCTCATGGCAATTTTATTTACACTCAGGAAGTCGCCGAAGAAAGGGGATTCGAACCCTGGCCTTTCGCCTAATAAATCAACACATAACCTAGTAGATTACGATGACTGCGTCGTCGATTTTAGTTATTACAATTGATATTGATACTATCATCTACAAAATATCGGGTTTTTTGACAAGCCACCGGAGCAGATACACAAATAAACACATTGCTTTTGTGCTACTCTGTGCATGTGTAGTTTTTTTTTTTTTTTCTTAAATTATTTTTCAAGAAAATTGAAAAGACAAAAACAATATACGAATATTGACGCCAATGAAAGAATTGTTTATTATTCTTAAAGAAAAAAAAAAAAAAATGAAACGTCAAATGTTCAAAAAATCTGACAAAAAAGTTATCAAAATATTTAAATTTATTTCTTTTTTTTGGGTCACTAATACACAATTTAAGTAGGAAAATAATAAACATTGTTTAAAACATAAGAAAAAGAAGAAGAAGATGTATATTTTTTTTATGAATTAAATGAAATTTAAAGTCAAATTAAGTTAAATGAACTTCTAATAAAAGTTCACATAATTTTTATAGAATTTAAAAGGAATGGGAAATAATTCATAGTTAGTATCAGATGCCGCGCTTTATTAGCAGTAATCACACAACAAGTTTGGTAATAAAAAAATTCCATAAAAAATTATCGATTTTCACACATCGAATTTCCACTCTTAGAATTTTATTTAAAAAAATTAAATTAATTAAATTAATTTATTCATATTTTTATAATAAAATTTAAATTTAAAATTTAAATTTATTAAAAAAAACCCCACAAAAAAAAAAAAAAAAAAAAAAATTGTTTGTTTTTAAATTTTTTGGTCCAGTTGGTTAGCAATAAAATTTAAAATTCATTCAAAATTGAATTGAAATACGACTGTTCTATACGGCATGTGTGTATTAGAATTTAATTGCAAAAAAAAAAATAATTTAATTTTGATTTGATTTTGTTTTTCCTTAGTTTAATATTGAATAGGAAATTTTTTTTTTTTTTTTTTTTTTTTTTAAAATCGATGTCTTTTCTTTCTCTTTCGATATGAGTTTTACGTCCAATTTTTGCTATATAAAGTGTGATTAAAATTTAAATTGAAAGTGAAATTTTAAATTCATTAGTTTTTAATTTATTGTGCACAAGATCAGAGACAAAATTAGGATATTTAGGAAAAAAAAATTATTTTACAAACGTATTTAAAAATGGATTTCGTTTAAAGAAGCAAATACTTTATAAACAATATAGTTTTAAATGTAATTAAAATTTTATAAATTAATGAAACATTAAATAGGCACACTCGCAGGCATTATATTAGCAAATTGAGTTGTCGAGAACGAATCAAAGCTAATCTTAAGAAAATCCAATTTCTCTAATACATTTACACATAACATACATAATTGGTTCAATACCAATATACCAGTTAATACGTCTAGTTCTACACATTTATGTTGCAATGGCGTTTAATTCTTTGAATATGATATGCGGGAAGACCTAACAGGTTTAATGTTGACTCGAAACGGACAAATTCTTTGCGAAACTTTTCCGTACAAGGGTCATTTCATGTATGCTGGAAAATATGCACTCTTTGGTGGTGTGAGATGGATAATCACCTTGGGTTAATACTTCCCCTCAGCAAAACTGTTGAGTTTAATGGAGTACAAGTACATGATAAAACTACCCATATGTTTTTTTTTCCTAATAGAAAATATTTTGTTTGGCTCGATGGCCTCGTTGGCAGTGCCGAGCTTGGACTCGATTCCCGACCAGATACTATTGGGCTGTTTGGGAATTATTGGATTGTTTGGTTCTGACATTACTGTAGAGTTAAAGGTTAGGCTTAAGTATCGGGAGGACGTGTACTTGCGCCATTGGCGGCAAGTACAATATCCAGGGACATCAAAATGACCCATTGTAATAGTCCTAGGAGGGAGAGGGAGAGAGACCGTGAGTGGGGTATGCAAAGGGGAGGGATTGGAAGTTATAAAAAGGGAGAAAATAGAGGAAATAGGATAAGAAGTCGGATTGAAAAAAGCAGGCCATGAACCTCAAACACAAAGACAGCTCGACTTATAGCCTTAAAGGCCTTAGCACTTCTTAAAACAGTTTACTCTGATACTTGAATCGTAATGCAGATCTTAGTGTCGGCTCTCACAAAGATTCCAACATTCGAAGAAGTTCCTTTTGGCCTTATCGCCGGGCCTGTTTGCAGAGAACGTGTTTCAATAGCTTTCACTTCCCCCCTGTCCAATAGTTATTACTGGTCCAGGCTTCTTGTCCATATTTTACAGGGTGTTATTTCACACAAAAAAAACGCTAGTTCTAGTCGACTCACAGTAATTTTTGGATCTTGATTTGATTTGAACTTCGTATTAAATTCATTAAACATAGTTCTTGCGTTATTTACAATTCAATGTTTGTTTTTCTTTAATTTGGGTGTTTTCTTCTTCTATCTATCTATTATCGACTCTGGGTAGTTAGCCTAAAAAAAATTTTTTTTATGTTATTGCTTTTATTTCCTTGAGCACATTAACAATTCTTGTAAATTACGCAATTAACGAGATGTTGTTTCGTTTTGGATTTTTTTTCTTTCTTTTTTTTTTTTTTGCAAATTTATTAAATTAATTTCATTTCCTTATTTACATCCGCCTTTGTAAACAAATATGTATCGATTACCAGAAACCAATTTATTTCCAATTTATTATCCCATTTATTGTTGTTGTTGCTGTATGTATGTATGTATGTCGGGGTACTGTATTCTATTTCACTTACATTAATTTACTGTTTGCTGCGATCTAGCAGCGATGTGTTGTTCTATTTACTTTTTTTTAACTTTTTGTTTTCTGTGCTTCCTTTAACAAAAAATAATCAACTCTAATTGCATTCGTACCTGTTCTTGGCCCCACGCTTTTGGTTTTTTTTTTTTTGTTTTTATTCGTGGTAACCATGTAAATAACATGTTTTTTAATTTGTGTTCACAGGCACTTAATGAATTTACTCTTTATTTGCAGATATATAAACTCTTAAATGGAATAAAAATTAATTCAAACAATTTTTATTTTGTTTTTTTAATTTTAAATTTCTAGTTTTTTTTGCATTTTATTAATGAATTTTTAGCAGCAGCCAAAAATTTTAACGGAAATTTTAATGTTAGGGAAATTAATTTGTTTCAATATCACTAAAACCGCATTCAATCGCTTTCATTTAAAGAAACCATTTTGGACATTAGTTTTCTCGAGTACAGTTTACGCAACACACCACACACCACCACATCAATTTAGGTTGGTTGAAAAGGACCAAGGTGGGTGTTTTACGTTGTAACCAAGTGCGGGAATATATTAAGTTAGTTGACCTGGAGTTTGATCGCATATTTGTGTCCTTTCGTTTTATAAGCCAAACATACACTGTTATAGCTACTAGGACTACGGCGACAAATGCCTTGTAATATCACCTGCTTAAAACTACGAGTCACAAAACGGGTTTATATAACTGGATTAATAAGACACTACTGTTTTCGGCGTGGATATGATAAACCCCATTTAAGTCAGACATCTCAGTTCGTTTATATTTATTACTTTTAATTTCAACCTCTCAATAATGAAACTTATTTACCTCAATCCAGGAGATCAATACTATTACACGGGGTTTTCTCTTTGCTTAATACTACTCACATCGTCAGAATATATTATTTAATTACTTTAATTACTAGGATGGTCAATTTTCCCCTTACTTTACAATTTGAATATACTCCTTCCAGTACCTGTAGTTTTGGAATTTTATATTAGTAGAATATTCGAGATCTTCAGGAATGGAAAGCTGTTCTTGATATTATGCTGACACTTAACTTTCATTTCGGTACCATTTATTCTCTTTTTCCCTTCTCTCTCACTCCGTGTCTCTCGTTCTCTCTTACTGTTCAAGATTTTGGCTCCTTCTCTCAATTTCGAGAATCATTGACAATTTGGCATATTATGGTATTATAATGCACTCTATGGGTTCTAACGATCTTACAGAATTCCTTCTTACTCTACATCTAATTTCTAACTGATAGTTATATTTTTCACAATCTTGTAAATTTGCACATTTTTCTTCTACATTAACATCCGTTAGCATAGTAAGCTTATTCGACGCCTTAAGCCATAATTTCAAACCACTTGATTCATATCTTAGGAAAGTACACTTCAAATACTGTTATTATGAATATGTACTGTTGAACCAAATATCATCAAATACTTTAAAATAGGCTTCTTATTAGGCTACATCTCAAATAGTGTATTACTAGTATACCTTAACGCATTACTTTGACTTCTGTTTACTCAACATGTTGCTATCAA
>QOCX01006931.1:0-10710 GCA_005959815.1 Sarcophaga bullata
CCATAGAAAATTGTCCAGCAGAGTGAATCCACAGTTTCTTGGCATCCAATTGCTGCAAGCATTTCGGCTAACTAAACGACCATCAAACGTTTAAGGCAATAAATCGATTGTGGCTTGTGATATGTAGTAAGTTGGGCCACACTGTTGAAACCATACATCGTTCACATCAATACCACGAAGAGCGGGTATAAAGAAATCGTTTATCAGGGCGCGATAGGTGTATTCATTCTCATTTTCAAAGTAATATGGACCGATGATGCCTCCCCTAGACAAGCCGCATCAAACAGCTACTCCTAGCCGCATCAAACAGCTATTCCTGTAAGATCACGTGTAGGTTTTCTAAGCTCCAAATATGACAATTTTGCTTATTAACGTCCCTACCAAGGTGAAAATAAGCTTCATCTGAAACCAGGACCTTTTTATTTGGCAATAAAATTTCCGACAAATTGTGTTTGTTTTGGAAAACAATTTCCAATAAATCCCAACGTTGCTCAAGCATAAATCAATTCATTACATTCAGGGGAGATAATATACGGAATTTTGTGACAGAATAGAATGACATAAATATTGCTAGACCATTGAAATAATCAAATTGAAACCAAAAGATGGTATACCCTATATTATAATGAAATAAAAGTTTCACCGAATCATAGCTTTATGTGTGAAGCCGTAGAATAAGTAGCTTTTTATGGAAGTCTAATAGAACAAAGCCGGAAAAATTCTTCATAATGTTGCCTACAGTTATGTAAACCTAACTCCACAATAACGGTAAAAAAAATATTATTGTCTGACGAGTCTAAATTCCATCTTCTTGGATTATATGGTTTGGAGTTAAGGAGGTTTGGCTACGTAACAAATATTTTGTTTGCTTGTTTAATTAAAAAAAAAAGGATGAAAAGTAAAATTTAAGCCAATAACAAAAACTATATAAAAAATATGGACAATTAAACAATTTTTTTTGTCAATAATTCGAAAAATAAATTTTTCATGCACATACGATACGAGTACAATAAATGGATTTTGTATTATAGGCAGCACACCTGTAAGCAAATAAACTTAATGAACCATATTTAAACATTTTAAATATAAAATATAATTTAAATATTTAAACAAATAGAATTGTATTGTAATTAAAAATAAATTTAGTGTAACGAACCAGAAAGAAAGAAAGAATTTGTTTATACTTTCGTTGGTTTGGTTTTCATTCCCTTACAAAAATTATTAAATTATTTAGATTAAAAAGTAGTAGGACCATGAATTGTTGTTATTAATAATGATATTTCTATAGAAAAATTTACAATAAATTTAACAAAATTAAACAACAATTACAAAAGTAAGCTCTTTGCATACAGCACAAGTACATACTTTTGACCACAGGCTATATATTTTGTGTACATTATTTATACAAAATTCTTGTTAAATAAGCATAAATAAACAATAAATAATAAAATAATTGTATGTGCTTTTTTTGTTCTTTTATTATTTTTAAATATTTAAACAGTAATCACATCAAAGAGAAAAAACAAAACACCCTCGTAAAAACTTTCACCAGAAATTTTTTTTTTAATTTAAACAGAAATTTTTTTATTTCATTTTTTTTTAATTTTTTTTTAAATTTTTTTGTTTTTTTCATATTTTCTTATATGACAACTGCAGAATTCTCACACTTTCATAAAATTAAACAATAAAAATTTACCAAAAATTCTTAAAAGTATTGTGAAATAATTTATGACATGCTCTTTATGGTTATGAAACGCATTAATTATTATGTTTAATTATTAGCACTACACCAAAGGGGCTAGTAATATCACAATACTTCATCGTACATAGAAAAGTATTCTTTTTGAAACATCAAGACTCAAAGCCTGTTGCCTTAGAAACCAACCAGGAGCACGTCCATAAGGTTGTAAATAATCAGCCAGTTTTCTTTGGTGCCTGAGTTGAGATTTCTTTGAAAATACAAAATACGTCCTAATGACCCATACGATAGGACCGCCATAGAATTATCAAACTCCAGATATTTGCCAAACTTTCTCTAACAAAAATTGCATATTCGACCAAAGTACATCTGAAATCCTTGCAGTCACTTTAAATTTCATTAAATTTCGTATAAACTAAGACAATCATAATCAAGCCATAAAGCTGTTCGTATCAGCAATTTTGCAGTATGTTGTACTACCGGAAATTGTACGAAGATGTTGTACAAAATGTCGTATAACAGTGCCCTGTATACACAAGTTTATGTTGATGCGCCAAGACGTTATCGTTCTTGTACGATGAGCACACCACCACATATCGAAGCATTGGCTTGAATCCCTCAACATCAACTCGTCATCATACTCAAGAATTAAATATTTCACGCTTCAGTTTACGTCAAATTTTCCAAAAAGATCTCGGTATGACGCCTTACATGACGCATGACCATCCGATTCGTTTTCGTTTCGCTAGATAAGCCACAGAGAAACAGCAAGAGCCAAAAAACCATATTTTCTGTGAAGCTCATTTTTATCTTGGTGGAGATCTTAATAAACAAAATTGCCATATTTAAAGGTTAAGAAAACCCACATGTGGCCTTACAGAAGCCAATGCACCTATTACGAGTGACTGTTTGTTGCGGCTTGTGGAGCGGAGTCATCATTGACGCATATTTCTTTGAAATTGAGAACGGCACAACTATTACGGTATCAATGGAGAGACCTATCCCATAATAATAATCGATTTTTTGTATCCGCTTTTCATGCTATTGATGTGAACGATATTTAATTTCAACAGGATGGTGCAACTTTTCTCACATTTGAGGGTCATTTAATTAAACGAAATGATGATGTCAATTGGACGCCAAAAAGCTGCGATTTGGCACGGATGGACTATTTACTGTGGGATACCGCTTAAGAAAAATGTTACGCCGACAAACCAGAAACAATTGAAGGCCAACATTCGTAATGCCATTGCCCCATACACGCGAAAAAGTGCATGAAAATTGATGCAATCGAACGAGATTCTGTGAGACCAGCCGCGGCAGCTATATGAATGAATTAATATTCCATTTCTATAAGAAGCAATTGTACTTCACAACAAAAAAAAAAAGAAATTTTTGGCAAAATTTCCAACCGTTTCTGTTTTATTGTGTTTTTAAATTTAAACTTTTAAATGGCCCACCCTTTATAAATCTGTGGCTGAGAAGATTGTCTTTTCTATTATCTACTGCTATTGTTGGCTTTGTTTTTAGGTTGAAATGGTTTCTTATAGGAATTATTTAATCTGCTGTTAGGGTAATTGGTCAGTACAAACCTTTAGTCAGGATTGCAACCTAGTTTCTCACAACACTTTAGTTTGTGTATGTTAATTTTTTTATGTATGAATGGTGGGACCTACAGTTTAAAGTCAACTACAAACGACAGATTTTTGAGAAACTTTTCATGGCAATTTTATTTACTCTCAGAGTTTTGCCAGAAGTCTGCATTTAGTTGGAGATGTCTGACCCGAGTTATGAACCGAGGCCTCATGTCTAATAAGCCAACACACTACTTACTAAGGCCACGGCAGATATAAAGTGTTGTATAGTATCACAATGATACCTTAGAGATGGTTCTCCATACCTAATCTAATATAGTATCGTAATAAAATATTCAAAACCGAATGTCAATTAAAAATAATAAAACTTGGTCTCACTTTTAAAATCTGAAACCAAACCAAACCAGTTAAATAAATGAAATACAACTCAACTAATAAAGATATCATAAGGTGACTAAAAAGTTTATCATGACCAACTTTTTTCACAATTAATAGCTGTTTCTAACTATTTAACCATGTTAATGGCAAAAAACAATACAAAAATATCTATGGGTGCGTAGGTAATAGAGATCACAATCACAATAGAAAGTTCCATAAAACAAAATAACGAGTTCTGTATTTCCAAAAAAAAAAAAAAATTTCTTTAAAATTCTAAAAATTATTTACAATTTATATGCGAAATATTTTGTCTGTTTGTCTGTCTGCCTGCCTGCTTGTCTATCTATTAATTCGTCTACCAAAGCATATTAAACAGATACACAGTTAAACTATGTTAATAGACACCAAAAGCACAGTACCACCATAACCATACAATATTTGTGAATATTTTTATCAAAAGATAAAATCAAATCAAAATCTTAGATTAGAACGACAAAATTATTCACTTTTTTTAGAACTGGTAACCTAATTTCAGAGCAATATTTATTGTCTGCATAGAAATTCGGATGTGAATCATATTTTTATTGTAAAATATGAGAGAAAATGATTTTGATGTTANAAAAACTGTGCCGCATTATACAGCAAAATGA
Organism: Sarcophaga bullata; assembly: GCA_005959815.1. Taxonomy (NCBI): domain Eukaryota; kingdom Metazoa; phylum Arthropoda; class Insecta; order Diptera; family Sarcophagidae; genus Sarcophaga; species Sarcophaga bullata. The sequence goes on from QOCX01006931.1 coordinate 4,323, forward strand.
ATACAAAAGTATTAAATTTAATATTCAATATGATAAAAATCAGAAAATTTTGAGATTTAGTGGTTAGCATAAGATTTTTGAAATTATTCATAGAATTTGTAATATGCTTGAAGGAAAAATGAATTTTAACAGCTGTTAAATACATTCACATTCGAAAATTTTTTTACAGTTCCTTAGCGCTTACAATTAGGTATTCTAAAAGCTTATTAAGATACACGAAAGACTCCTTTAAAGTACTTTATCGGGTTTATTGTGTTCCAAAAAAAAGGCGTATTTTCTATTCTATCTCTCCCTCTCTCTCTATGTTAATGTGAATTGTCTTCATCGAGTGGACCTCGCTTCAGAATGGAAAAGAGTGGTGGCTTGCTTATTAACTGAATAAACTATATATATTTACTTAATATAGGCAAACAAAGCGACTTCAATTCAGCAGATTTCTGGCAAAATCTGGGAGTAAATAAAAAATTTTTCCATGACATGCTTCTAAAAAATCTGTCTTTTGGAGTCAATTTAAAAATTTATGTTCCATCATTTATGTATAAAAATCAACAAACATAACATGAGTGGTATGAGAGGATAGGTCCTAACTAAAGGGTTGCAGTGACCAGTTATGTATGTGTATGCATCGTTATATTAACTGGAAGTAATTACTAAAACTAGGAAGTAATTGCTCAGCAATATCCCTTCACAATGTGTTCATCGTATAGCGTGGTCGTGAACATATCAATATTATCCGGCAGTCAAGCGGTTAGCTCAGCTGTTGACAAGCATTTAGTCAAGCTTAATGTGTTTGGCAAAAGGAAATGGTATTAGGCTTTGCTAAAGCTTAAATTCTATATGAATTCATAGCAATGAGTAGGAAAATGAGCATTCCAAGAGCTTCCACATCGCTTATAGGGCCTGAAATTTTATATGGAGTTCAACAGAAGTTTGACGAAAGCAAACTTTCAAAGTAAAGATTTTTTTCTTTTCTTTTGTAATTGCTTTGTCACCGTTTCTTTAATAAAAACTGGCATAGAGCATATCCTGTAATCGATCTTGACAAATATCGTTACCTTTCCTTTTTTAAATTGTGATTATCATATTATATCACACCAATATCAAATTGGTTGAATTTTTTTTTTTTTTTGTAATTTTATCTTCAAAATTACCAAGGGAAGAATCTCTTTGTTATTAATTGGCAGGCAGTCCCCTGTTTGTTGATTTTATGAATTAAAAATTTCATTAAAAAAAACTCTGATAATGATAAAAAAAAAGAATGTTAAAGAGAAACAGAAGAAAAAAGTAAAAAAAAAGATGATGATGATGACAATATGTATGTAAATGGTTTTAAATTGACAGCCTGATTTCTTTTATTAAATATTTATGAACTCGAAATACAGCATGTTACATACTGGGATTCTTGGCTGGTTAATGAGAATAGACAGACGATGGTGGCTGTGTATTTGATGGCAATTTCTGTTGCTTTCCTTCTTTTTTATTTTTTTTTTTTTTTTTGTTTGCTCTCATCGATAAATTGTTTCATAATTTATGCACAGTTGCTGTGATATGATTTGCATATTAATTTGTTTATATTTTTAATATTCACAGTTTTTTCTTTTTAGTTCATATATTCTTATTGTTGTTGTTATTGTTTTTGTAAGTTGAAGCAAAAGAAAAAAAAAAGATAAAAGTTTGGGTTTGGTTTGGTTTGGCCCGCAGAGAGCCCAGCTATAGTTGCTGTGGGTATACTGAATTATATTTTTTTGTTTTTGTTGCATATGTTTTATTAATTATATTGAATAAATGTTATAATAATCATCAGCATCAAAGTTAATTTACTTTTACTTTTTAGTTGATGTATTCATTTATTTTCATATTAAATATCAAGTTGAAGACAGATGCTGGGCATTTTAAACAGGTTGTTGAACTCTCATCTCAATTAAAATTGGTTTACATGGCGGCAACACTTGTTGATGAAGGCTTTATGAAGTGGAATGAACACTAAGGGTTGTTACGTTATATTAAATTGTGTTTTTCGTTTATTAAAGAGAAAATTAAATCCTGCAATAGCGATCTAATGCTGACATAGCAACCTTCAGTTTAAATATCAATCCATAGTGGATTTGTAATCAAGTTTTGTTAATTTGGGTATATTAGGTTAGGTTAGATCGGAGTGGTAGCCTCTGATATCAAAAAGCTCACTTGAGCACGCATAGCGGTCCCTTTGTGACGCCATAGGTAGACGCGGTCCCTGTGCTGACCAAGTTCTACCAAAGCCAGGGAAGAGGTATATATGGGTATTACTAATTTAAGAAAGAAAAGAATTAATTCATAAAGATCATATTTTCTTGCTCTGTCTGTTATTTTTTAAACAAATCAAAATCATGTTTTGCTTTTTTCTATAGGGTGGGCCATCCATCTACCGGTTTAAATTCGAACCATCAGTTATTTCGAAACTGGCAATACTTGTGTCATTGTATTCTGTCACTCAATTCAGTATATTATCTCCACTAAATGTAGTGAATCGATTTAAGCTTGAGCAACGTTAGGATTTATTGGAAATGTGGGCTAACGAGAAACTGCACGATGATGTCGATTTAAAAAAAAAATTGTCTTTTCGAATGAAGCCTATTTTCATCCTGGTGGGTACGTTAATAAACAAAATTGCCGTATTTACAAAAGAAAATGCACCCATTACGAGCTTGTCGAGCATAGGTGCAATTGAGAACGGCGCAACCATTACGGTCAATGGAGAGACCTATTGCACCAAGATAATAATACGCAAAATAATTTAATAATTAATACGCAAAATTGCAGTATTCGAGGCCCAGATAACCCGTACTTGGTCTAACAGAAGCCAATGCACCCATTATAAGTGACTGATTGGAGTGGTTTGGGGGGCGGAGACATATTTTTTTTTTAATTAGAACAGCACAACCATTACGGTCAATGGAGACACCTATCGCATCATGATAAGTGATTTTTTTGTGTCCATTCGGCGTGGAATTGATGTGAACGATGTTTGGTTTCAACAGGATGATACAACGTGCCAAACATCTTATGTCACAATCAATTTACTGCGTCAAACGTTTGATGTCAATTCAATAGCCAATTGGCCTTCAAGAAGCTGCGATTTGACACCGTTGAACTATTTTCCATGCCATTGCGAAGACACGGCCCCCCTTATACACTCGAAAAAAAAAATTAAATGATAAGATGGAATGAGGCACTGTGAGACCAGCCACGGCAGCCACATGAATGAGATCATATTCCAGTTCTAATCGTTACAATTGTCCTCCACAACAAACAAAATTAATTTTCAAAATTTTTAAACGGTTTTTGTTTGCATTTTTTAAATTGAAACTTTTAAATCATCCACCCTATCTACACAATGCAGCAATCAAAAAGTGATAAAATTGTGATTAAAAAGCGATTAAAAGTGAATCCAATAAATATCATGAGAGAAATTTGTTGTGTTTCGTTTAAATCGCATTTTTTTTTTGTAATTTGTTTCGAGAATATTGTGTTGCAATGAAACGTAAAGAAATGATTTTTATCTGGAAAAGATAATTAAACGATCATTTTCATAAGCATACACAATGGATGCTTTTGTTTGCAAACAAAATTGGATAATATCGCTCATTTGATAAAAATCAATAAAAATTAAATAAAATTTAAATAAAAAAAAAAAGATAAAGAAATCATACAATAAATAAATAAAAAAAATAAACGAATGATTATTAATGAAATGGTTTTCTAAAGAAATTTATTAAATTCTGCAAAAGTCAGATGGTGAAAGAGAAAAAATTTTCAATGAGCAATAAAACACTTTGAATATGAATTTTTCTGCTTTCTTTCTTTCTTTACCTTTTATTTTATTTTTTTTTTTTTGTTTTTATTTTAAACGTATTAACGTTAAAGAAATTGTTCAATTTCAAGTTTAAATATCATTAAGTGTGCTTGAGTCGTATTGGAATTGAAATTTGAATGAAAATTTAACAAATTTAACCAGTTTTTACCGTTTTAGGCAAAAATAAAACAAAAAAAATTTACAATGGCCTTCAATATGACGTCACATTTGGCCCATTAGCTATCATATATATTATGGGCTATAATAACAACAATCAGAAGCCAGGTAACAACTGATAATAAAAAGCTATTCAATTGAAACCCGTAATTATTTTTTTTTTCTTCTTTTATTCAAAAGAACAACAAAAAAAAAAAGAAAGAAAGAAACAAACAAACAAACATTGCCTGAATTCTGAATGACTGATGGTCTGTCATAAAACTGACAACTGTACAGTATGACTGTGTATATAATTTTGTTTCAGTAGTATTTACTTTTATTTGTTGGTACTTTTTGTTTGGGTATTAACCAAAATTAAGTTTGTTTTTATTGTCATTTGACCTACTTACGGTCAGTGGCACAAAAACCTAAGCACCAGTAATAACAACAAAAAAATAAAAATAAATTCTACAATGTGGCTTATAAAACAATCACACGTTATATTGGCTTAGATTATTGCTCCTGTTGCTATTAACAAAAAAAAAAACACGCTGCCAGTTTTGCAAACAAATCAATTTAAAAATAAATTTTTTTCTTTTGCTTTCCGCTATAAGTATACACGCCCTATTATTTTATAGGCAAATATTTGTTGTTATTAGCTTAGATGTGTGTGCTTTGATTTTTTAATCTATTATCTATTTAAACCGTTATTAAATAATCAAAAAAAAAAATAAAAATAAAATCTTTTATTCAAAAGTAAGAGCAAAAAAAAAGCGAATAATTGTCCTAGTTTTTAAGCAATTTAAACGGGAAATCAAGATCGTACACTGCCAGCACAGATTGTAAATTGATTAATGAATCATAATTAGGAATACACGTTTGAATTCTTAATAATTAAATGATTTATATTTACAGGAAATACCAGCGAATGGTTTATTCATCCATACCCATACCACACCATAACCATAAACACTTCCAAAAACCTTCCCAAGTAACCCAATTACTACACGAGAGTCTATATCGAATCATTTGCTTTAAGCCTGTTGTACAATAATAATGTTGTTTCTAGCCAAAAAAAAAAAACGATAATTGCTCTCCATGCATTCATTCCCTAATACACTCCAGACAAAATTTCCAAAAATTGCATCATTAAGATTGTGTTTAACAGTTATGGATAGCAGACTGTCATGTGATTTGAAGAGAAAATTGGAAAAAGTGAATTCCGTGTGTTCATTATGCCGTAGTCTATTATATGAGAGCCCGTAGTTCAAGTCACAGCTCAGGCATCTCAAATAAAACGAAATATGAAAAAATAATTCTTCGACAACTTCATTTAAGCAGCATCATGACAAAATTAAAAAAAAATTTTAAAAAATCTGTCGTTCAGAGTCGACTTTAGGCTATAGGTCCCGCATCATGTGATGTAAGAAATTAGTTCGCAATCCTGACTAAAGGGTTTTAGTGATCAATTAAATAAGTACAGTAAGTAAGTGTGTTCATTAGAGTGTGTTCATTGAGCGAAAGAAAACCAAAACTATCACACAAACCAAGTCCAGTTTAAAACGTGTTCAGTCTAAGCACGAACGATGTTGCATATTTGGAACGTCCAGAATTAAGGTTTTTACTTCCGTTACCACTGAAAAAATTGACAACACCTTACATGGCTTAGTAGTTTCATATTTCAAATGTACACTTACACTTGCATTTTGGCTACTACGTTTAATCACAATCAATCACAACCCTTATCGTTTGTCAACTTCACACGAGAAGTTTAACGTTTTTCGACCACAAACGTTTACATTTTTTTTTTCTTTTTTATTGTATTTTTTGTACGACCAACACTCAGGGGATGGCCCCTACTCGTGCAGTGCATTGTGGTTTTACTTGGAAATTACATGTTATGGGAAGGAGAAAAGGGGACGCAGCGTTTGAGGACATTCGATTTGAATCTTTTCATATCATAGGTGGCAGAAAAGTGCTCGAAAGAAAGTGAGTTCCACTACGAATAGTCGACTAAAGAACGAATCTTGTCCGCTAATGTAGGGTGCTGGATCCACTGGCCAATCGACTAAAAACGGATGTGGGTTCGCTGAGAAGGAAGAGTGTTAACGTTGGAATATTCTCGGGCACAAGTCCCTTATATCGCTAAAGCAAATTCCATTGTAGTAGCGATAGAATAGTGAAACACAAGCCATATTGCGATGCTGATACCATGAATTATTAGAGTTGGATATCCTACCGTCATTAATGAGCATTTTCGCCATCTCCTGAATGAGGTCGAGAAGCCTCAAAATAGACTTTGAGACACCGGCCCATACATGAGAGTTGCATTTCATATTAGGTCGGATATAAGTGCTGAAAATAGAAAGAAGATCAGGGGAAGTAAAGTGTTTCTGACAC
>QOCX01006934.1:0-10278 GCA_005959815.1 Sarcophaga bullata
AGCTAGTATAGCTAGTGTAGCTAGTATAGCCGGCTAGTGTAGCTAGCATAGCTAGCTAGTGTAGCTTGTATAGCTAGCTAGTGTAGCTAGTATAGCTAGCTAGTGTAGCTAGTATAGCTGGCTTGTGTAGCTAATATAGCTGGCTAGTGTAGCTAGTATAGCTGGCTAGTATAGTTGGCTAGTATAGCTACAATCAAATTACCATGAAAAGTTTCTCACAAATCTTTCATTCGAAATCAAACTTAAGCTGCAGCTGTCTCCACTCATGGATAAGATGTACACAACATGAGTGGTTTGAGAAGAATCCTGAATAACAATTTGTAATTATCAATTAGGTAAGTAGGCGTCTGCTTATAGTACAGAGACGCGCTTACGTCATTTGCCCTGATAAGTTGTTTAAGGCTCCGGCGTAAATGTAATTATAAAATAAGCGAGGCATTCAGAGGTTATCAAAACAGTTGAAAAATTGCGGGAAGTAAAAGGCTGTTTTAGAGATGAATTGATCAATGCTAACCGCTTATATCCAGCGTTTTTTTAAAGTAAAAAAATCTACATACAATGACGTGCATCTATCTACTGCCTAGCGGACTTCGGATGGTACAAGGCATGGTAGTGGCAAGGCTTTCGGCTAAATCAAGCCTCAACTTAAGCACAGCATAGGAAAGAACAAATGTTTTTGCTTTACAATGCTAACGGACTTGGGATGAGTATTATATGGAGTAGCGCCTTTGCTTACTTATTTCCACAAAGCAACAGTGAATATTGTGATTACAAACGAAGCCCCATAGTTACGGTGGCAAGTCCTATTTAAGCCATTAATTTTGAAAGCCAGCCTTGGGCTTTACGTTTAGTAGCATGAAAGCCCTGACAAACAAGCTGAAATCAAGCCTGAATGTTTAATGAATTTATTGATTGAATCGAACTCTGTTTATTATCAATAAAACGGCGAGAGCAAAATGATAGAACTTTCGTATCAGTAAAGAGATGAGCATTCGTAAATAAGGGACAATACGAAACACACATGACAAATGCCCCCAATCCTTTCAATGTCATTCTAGGAATGACTTTTCTAATATTTTTCTTCTATTTCCCGATTTCATTTACAAGTTCTAATAAGCATAATCAAACCTTATTATAGCTTCGCTTCGCTCACTCCTATTTCTACTTGCCCTGTTTCTTTTTTAATGCCCTTACCCTGACCTATGACATTTACTGCTTTGCAGCATAAAGGAGCCTTTTCTTTCACTTGCATTTGTTGTTTTGTGTTGTTTTGTTGGCCGATTTTCTTTTGTTTTTAAGCCATAAACAGACATTTGTTAAATGGATTTTTTATTGTTGTTTTGCCATTTTGGCTAGAGGCCAATAAACATTTTTAATTTCAACAAGAAAATACAAGTACAGAGCGCCAAACAAATTAAAAGTTGATGCTGCTTCGGTTGCTGCTTCTGCTGCCAATGTCTTGTCTCTCACCAAGCATTTCATTAATCAACAGTCTAGTGTTGGTATCTGATGCATGAAGAATAGAGGCTAGGAGGACATAAATATTCAAATTATAAATGAATGACTGGCATAATTAAAGATGCTTTTTGGTATTTTAATAAATTTCAACGCATACTCTTTTTATATGCCCCAATAAAATAAACGTCGCAAGTATTTTAATTTCATTCCTCTTTACTTGCACTTCCAGTGACTTTGATTTATTAATGCATTGATGATGGTGTGGTGACTTCACTTATTGGACAATACAATATAACTACGGTTGTTATAAACGACCCATTGTGCAAGGAGTTGTTAGGATTATAAAGAAATTTAAAGAGATTGGAAGCATTATAGATGTGGTCATGCCTATGCATCATTGCAATGTGAGCACTATCGAAAATACCGCTTTTTTAAGAGAAATTGTGGCAGATAATCCAAGTTTGTCGATTCCACCTTCATACCACCTCGGGCGCCGCACTTCGGAGGGCTGTGGGAAGCAGCCGTCAAGCAGGCGAAGTTCCTGTTTACTGCGCGCAGTCGCAATGCATCGCTGACGCAACGCAAGAAGAGATGGAGACTATGCTCGCAGAAACAGAGGCGGTGCTCAACAGTCGGCCCATTGCACCGCTGTCTCCAGAGCCCAACGATGGAGAGGCGCTAACTCCTGCTCATCTGCTCATAGGAGATGATAAGTTTCAGAACTTAAAAGCTACAACGTCCTCAGCAATTGCGGCTATTTTATGTCTCATAATGGCGTATTTTGAGTGCGGATTTGTAAACCCCGTTTATATACACGCAACAATTAAAGGCGGCTGATCATTCTCTCGGCTGTAGTCGCCGTAGTCTAGTAAGTAGTATGTTGGTCTGCAGGTCAAACATCTCCAGCAAAACGAAATATGAAAGGAAATGTATCTTCGGCGAATTCTTCTCAGAGAGTAAATGAAATTTCTCAAAAATCTATCGTTTGGACTCGACTTTAAACTCTATGTCCCGCCACTCATGTATGAAATAAAAACACTCAACAGCTAGGTAAGTGGTGTAAGAAGCTAGGTCGTAATCCTGACTGAGAGATTGTAATCAGCAACTATGTATGTATGTATGTAAACACTCTCAATGCCATTGTTATGATGATTGGACATTAGAGCAACAAACGAATTTTTTAAGAAGAATTTTCTTCAGATTAGAAGCTCATTGCTTACTAGTTATGTCCACAAGCAAATGCAAGTGCATATGAGGTTTGGAGACCTTGAAAGTGGTTGGGGAAAAGCCTTTGCAACCGGAAATGTAACGGTTGAGAGCACAGTGTAGGCTAGAGACGTCATTGAGCCGTATTAACTCGTCTTTTTTTTTTTCAAATGAGCGACTAAAACCAGCAAGAACAGATTTGTTTTGCAATTGAAGACAGTTTACTGGATCGTATGTGATTTCAATAAGACAATATCACGAGCCACACAACATGGTCGATGTTAACTTCACTGCATGTAGAGTTTTCTTTTGAAACAAAACGTTGGATAACCTGTTACGCGTAATCACACATAATGACTCGAGAAAGTAGTGATAGCCTCTGGTTTCCTAGAGTTCAACATTTTCTCTGTGCTGTTGTGATTCTAACTAAGCCAAGAGAATGTTAGACAGTGATGGCCAACTTCCTATAGCCTTATTATTCTCTAGAGGTACGCAATAATAACAATTGCTTCTGCATTCAGCTTCTTTGTAAATCGAAATTATTTGAAAATACTTTTGCATTCTCCTTGCAAAATTGCAAAAAAAAGTTTCCTTCAATTTCAACGTTTTATGGCCACAAAATTTTAAAGAAGAAAAAGTTCTTCTTCTTTTAGTGTTTGGCCATAAATTTTACTGCCTCAATATTTTGAATTTAAGCCAAGAAAACGAAATGCCTGCAGACGACCGCCCCTCCCCCCCTATGTAGCAGGCAAACTGCTGAAGGTCAAAGTTTTTTGAGTTCATGACTAAAATTTATTTCGTTTTTCGCTTTTTATTGTCGTTGTTGGCAGTGTTTTTTAAGTACAAGAAATACCCCCTGACTACTTGACTAGTGCTGCTGCTGCTGCTGCTTTAGCTGCTGTTGTTTTTGTTATTTTTTTTTTGTAAAACGACATGGTCACCATTAACATCATCATTTACATCACAAACGAAAAACACATTTTGAAGTAAAAAATGGAAAATCATTTCTATACGCTGTTGTATCAGCCGTCTGTTAAATATCAGTTTAAATATGTATGATGTCCGTTTCCTTTTGCATTGAACTGTGTTGCAAAAATGAAATGATGGATCAACATTTGTGCCATGATATAGACCACATGGCTTAAAACAACAGATGGAATGTGTGATGAATTTTATTTTTTTTTTTCTGTAGTGGAATTTATAGTTTTTTTGAGCAAATTGATGAGAGACACAGTGGTCTATAAAATTGGTGATACAGTGTTCTGTTTGGCTAATTATTGAAGTTGACATAGTCTAGTAGGCAGTGTGTTGGGTTATTAAACGTGAGGCCACGGTTCAAACCCCATGTCAGACATTTCCAACAAAGCGAAAAATTAAAAAATATTTCTTAGGCGACTTCCTCTCAGCAGATTTCTGGCAAAAACTTTGAGAGTAAAAAAAAAAATAATGGCCATGAAAAACTTTCTTGTTTTCTCTGTCGTTCGGAGTCGACTTTAAATTTGTAGATCGCGCCACTCTTGTAGAAAATTAACACAACATAAGTGCTCTGAGAAGCTAGGTTGTAATCCTGACTAAAGGCTTGTAGTGACCAATTATGTATGTATACTTAAAGGCGAACATTTTACATCTACATATTACAGGTACCTTCCAAGTGCAAGTTTACACCACGAGTGGTTTGTCAGCACAAACTTTGATGTGTCCTTACTGTGGTTGATAATGTGCTTCTGTCTAAATTTAAGTGTTAATACCCAAGTGGTATATCTGAAACGAATATTTCCGAAAGGTCATTTTAATTTTCTAAGATTAGACCATTAGAGGTTATGCTATTCTGCAATTGTGAAGGTTGTGAGTTCAATTCCTGCCCTTTTTGGAGAATTCGTACCTTTGCTTAAGTACGGGAACGAGATTCTAGTCTTGCCTCAAACGTTCCTGAAGTCTGTCTGAGAATAGTAACTGTTTCCTGAATGACCATTGTAGACTCATAGAACTTCTGTTTAGAAAAGGCTTGCTTCATAGCTGCTGCTATAGCTGGCTAGTATAGCTGGCTAGTATAGCTGGCTAGTATAGCTGGCTAGTATAGCTAGGCTACGTATAGCTGGCTAGTATAGCTGGCTAGTATATGGCTGTGCTAGTATAGCTGGCTAGTATAGCTGGCTAGTATAGCTGGTTAGTATAGCTGGCTAGTTATAGCTGGCTAGTATAGCTTGGCTAGTATAGCTGCTTTAGCTTGGTAGTATAGCTGGCTAGTATACGGCTAGTATAGCTGCTGAGTTAGTTGCTAGCCATAAACTGGCTAGCATAGCTGGCTAGTATAGCTGGCCAGTATAGCTGGCTAGTATAGCTAGCTAGTATAGCTAGCTAGTATACTGGCTAGTATAGCCTAGCTAGTATAGCTGGCTAGTATAGCTGGCTAGTAAGCCAAACAAAGCTGGGGTAGTATATCAAGCATAGCACAGCTGGCCAACACGTACATGCTGTAAGGAGAAGGACACGAGTGACGTTAATAAATTTGAAATACCTAGGTGCTTATAACATATTAGTAAGCAGCTTGTCCTTATAGAAAGAATACCTTGTTGGTTATAAATGTATTAGGTAAGAAGCTGTCCTTACCGACAAATAAAGCCTTCTGAGGTTCGTCAGAGACGACATGCATTTGGGGAAGCAGTGCTTTATTGTTTTAATGATTGTAAAACGGTGCCTTAAAATTAATCTCCTGTTTTATTATCTTGTTTTTTTCTATTGCCTAAGGACGTAAATAAATTACAATTTAAGATTGTAATTAATTTAAAAACAAAAACAACCAACAACAACAATGTTAAACAATTGCAATTTATTTAAAAACAAAATATGTTTTTAAACAAAAACAACAAAAAAAAACAATCCAAATAAATCTTAAAATTTCATTAAGAAAAAACATACAAAACAATTGTAAATCAAATTGAAATTATGATGGCAATCATCTTGTTTTTGTCTTTGAAGTATGAGTATGAACGTCAGAGGCCGGTATGCAATATTAGTGCCGCCGTTGGTTTATTTTTAGAATTTTTTTCTTTTAAAAATAAAAGAAAATTGAAATTGTTTTTATGAAAATAAAAATATTTTGTGCATCAAAGGCATAAATAAAATTGTACAAAAGCAGCACAACAACAACAACTATAACAACAACAATTGTTGTAAATTTTAAATTGATTTCATTTCAATTGAATTGCACTTGATGCGAGATAAGAAAGAGAGAACATTGTATGCGGCCATACATTATTGTGAAGGGTTTAAGTGCTTTATGACAGTCTCTGTAATTTAATTTGTGCTTTTAAATTATAATTCTTTTGATTTAATTGTTAAATTAATTTAAAAAACAAAAAAAAAAAAAATTTAATTTATTTTGTTTCTGAAACTTATACGCCAAATGCAAATTGAAATTGTGATGCCTTTAAGACAGTTTTGACAGCCGCTATTTGCTACAACTGACAGTGACAATTGAATTAAATTTCTGTAAACATGCAAGCGATATAAAACAGGAATATATCATGCTTCGTCTTCTTACAGCCATCCAAATAAGCAATAAAAATAATTTCGTAAACAAAAATCCTTAAACATCCATAAATACTGTCCTTAAATTAGTATACATAGCCCCTAATGTAAATATCTTGTGTGTGTAAAAGCCTTTTAAATAATTTCTCTTTAGTTTCCCTATGATATTAACCTTTAAACATACATATGCTGTCTGTATAGCATCTTAACCCTCATCTTCTAGTTTTCTTTTCATTTGAAAGCCTTCATACAAACAACATAAGCAATAGCAAGCTTATGTTTCTAATGACATTCTAAGTCTTTAAATACTTAAAATACCCCTTAAAACAGGGGGAAGTGGGGGGGGGAGAGTAGCATTAGAATAATTATGCCATTGTTTCTACTCAGGATACATTTGTTTGATGAAAAGGTTAAAGGCACACACACGTGAGGCATCATTAAACAAGGTTACTTGGCTCATATGGCAAAAGGCTAAGAGATAATGGTTAAGAAAACTTAAATCTTTTTTATGATGATAGTTTTAATGCCAACTCAACTAGAAGCTTAAATGAAAATGTCTTAATATGTAGCACAAATGTTTGCAAATACATTTTCAAAGGTATTTCGGGTTTTTGAAATAAACGCGTCTAAAGTTAACACTTTTGGTTGCTACATACTATCTGATAGACTACATCAAAATGAAGTCTTCGACATAAAAGGGCATCCAAAATATGTTACCTAACATACATACGTACATAATTGGTCATTACAACCATTTAGTCAGGATTACAACCTAGTTTCTCACTACACTTATGTTGTGTGTGTTCATTTTATACATGAGTGTCGGGTCGGGGTTTACAGTTTACAGTTGACTTCGAACAACAGATTTTTGAAAAGCTTTTCATGGCAATTTCATTTACTCTCAGAGTTTTTGCCAGATCTCTGCTGAGAGAAGATTACCGAAGAAATATTTTTTGTATTTCGTTTTGTTCCAGATGTCTGACCTCTGGTTTGAACCGTTTCCTAACGTCTAAGCCAACAGACTACCTACCTGCCTAGACTACGGCTACTACATCTCTAAAATATGTTGCAGAATGGAATGTAGAATGTAGGCTTTAAAAGCTGGAATAGGAATAGCAGGCACTTTGCTATTAAGTGCATGAAAAGGACTGTTGTCAGGCTTACGACATCCTTAAATCATATTTCATTAAGAACACTCAGAATCAAGCCAAAAGATAGTAGTTGTTGGCACAAAGCCCTTCAGGAAGAATTACATAAGCAAAGTTACAGAAGATAGAAAAACATGAAATTACAATAACAAATCAACAGTTTTGTTCTAGAAGTTGCCATACCAAAAATGAATGAAGTGTGTGAAGTGTGTTAAACAAGAAAAATGCATGACATGAGTAAAGGATCAAGAAAAAAAACAAAATCAGGGAAAGACCACAGAAGATAGAAAAACATGAAATTGACAAATAACAAATGAACGATTACGTTCTAGAAGTTGCCGCTACCGAAAATAAATAAGGTGTGAATAGAGAAACATTCGAAATAATGGGTTTTTAAGAGGGTCAAATTTAAAGGATATGCTGAAAATAGTTTTTAATTGACAGACCATGTTCAAGATCCATTTATTCTAGAAGCCAAAAGAACCCATTTGAAGGCTTACGAATACGTATCGTGTATGTTATATTTGTTCGCAAGGCTTTAATTAACAACAAAGAACAACAACTTTTGTTTTTGCATTTTCTTTCTTAGTTATCCCTTTCTATGTTCTGGATGCTTAAATTTCATTTACATTTTCTTTATGTTGTGCTGTGTGTTGTAGGACAACTGTTGATTTTAACTCTCGCCGCGAGTAAGCGAGAATTTTCTTGTGTTGTGGTGTGGTTGTGTCGCTACGAACAGTGTAGCGAGAAGTGTATTTAAGCTGATCGTTTTTATTAAACCGGCACTCTCACTCTAAACACACACGCACACACATAGCAGGATTAAATAAACAAAAAAATATTTACTTCAGAGCGGGCGAGTGCTCTTCCCATAGGGCAGAAAACAAACCGAAACGGTGTTGTACGAAATAGTTTTACGCGGGACACACACACACGCGTCTTCCAGGTTAGAAAACTAAAAACGAGTTGCCGAATCGTCTCGTTGGAGGCCAAATAACTGGAGGAAGTTTATAAAAGGATTTTTCTCATGTCTGCTTGATCTTTGTCAGGTTCCCCCAGGTTCAAAACAAGTGGTTGATTAGATGCAATTTCTCGTTCTCTGGCGTTTACCATCTTGCTGGTGGCCAGCGTGAAAACAACAACTAATGTGTTGATTAACTGAAAAAACTGCTTTGTAATGAGTGTGTAATATTTTTATTACACACACACACATTTGAAAGTTTCTAATTGAATCTCTGTAAACTTAAAGATTCACCCCCATCAGTCTCATGGAATTGAAGGCTCTGTAGTCTAGTAGGCAGTGTCTTGGCTTATTATGCGATAGTCCATGACACAAACCATAGCTCAGACACCTCATAGTCAGTCATCTCACAAAGAACTCTGAAAGTAAATAAAATTCCTATGAAAAGTTTCATAAAATCTGTTGTTCGGAGTCAATTTGAACTGTAGGTTCCGCCATTTATTCATAAAATTAAGGCACACATTATGGGTGGTGTAAGAAGCTAGGTTGCAATCTTCACTAAATGATTGTAATGACCAATTAAGTAAGGAAGTAATTTATAAATAAACCCGTGCTTATCGTTTCTAGCTCCACTATACATCGGTATTCAGCATGCACTGTAGACCAACACTAATTCGTTTTGTTTTAACAAGGAGTCTCTCCTCAATTAAGGTTCTAAACCTAGTAAAAGTTATAATACTTATTCAGTTTTATGGAATCAATAATCACGTCTGCTCTATTGTACAATATTTGTTTCGAAGAGTTCCAACGCTGCTGTTTATTGGAACCAATAGATGAGCTTTTACCCGCTTCAGTTATTGTATCCGAAATAGAGTCATTTGAACCGAAGACTGTATTGTCGCTTTTAAGCCGATAAACGTTATAATATTTTCCTCTAATCGCTAAAACTGTGTTATTCGGTTTCCTCTAAAAAAGTTTGAAGTCAGCATAACGTGCTGGAAGGCAATTTTAACACTCCATAGCGTTTTTATGTTTCCCACTAATTTCGAACTCATCTATCTGGCCTTCTCTAGTTGTTCGTTTCGATTTCGAGATCTCCAGCATTTATAATTGACTATTACAACCCTTCAGTCAGGATTACGGCCTAGCTCCTTAGCCCATCTCTGCCTACTTTTATTGCCGTTGATTGGAGGATTGGATTTGCAGGACAAGCAAAATGTGCAGCATTTCAAAGTATTTTTAATAAAATTTCTTGTTGTTGTTTGTTTAAATTTTATTAAACCTGCCCTAAGACAACCTTTTTACACAATATTAATTAGAATTTAATGTTCTTTTTTTTGAAAATTCTTTTTCAACAATTTTGTCCTGTAGATGTCCAATAATGAATGCATGTGACTGCTGCTTGAAAACTATGTTGAAAATTATTTCTTTGATGTCATTAAGGGAGTAATTTTTTCCCCCTTTTTATGAATTAATATTTTTATATTGAAGCTATTATGTATGTATTCGTAGTTTAGAGCATTCCACAGGGATGGGATATGCATTAAATGTCATCATAGGCATCGAATAAGCATGCAGAACAATGCCAAACCTGAACTTCATTGTAGCAAATGAATTTCTGTTCGACTATTTTGTGAAAGCTTTTGGGCATTTTTTGTTTCTATTGTTGTAGGCAATATAGCCAGTTATCCACTTAGTGGTTTCAAATACACAGGTTAGGCAAGGATGTCAGCTTTTAAAAATCTTTTTTTCTTTTCTTTGAATTGCCAGTGAAAGGTTTAACTGAAGTGCTTAAAAGATTTCTGCTCATATTTACGGATAATAATTCCCAAAAGTACCGTTACCTTTAATTCAAAGCTTTACAGCCACTTAATAACACACTTTTGCTTGACCAGCAATCGATCTAGATTATAAACTGGACGATACGGGGTTTCAATAAAACGATAAATTGTAGCTTAATTGCATGCGAAGTTT
>QOCX01006935.1:629-10704 GCA_005959815.1 Sarcophaga bullata
CCCTTTCTAATTGAAGCAATATTTATAAACTCTTAAAACCACATGTTTAAGTAAGATTTTTTTAGTGGTTTGGTTGCTCCTCAAAAAAAAGAGAAAAAAAAAAACCATTGAAGTGGCTCATATTCAAGGTGAACTTTCAATTTTAATTTTATTTAATTGGCGATACGGAAATAATACTACCAACCACTAGGAAGCATTGATGCTTAATAACATAAAGAAATTTTTATTTCTCTGTATTATATTACAAATAAAACTATATTTCACCGTCGTTAGTAAGGCTTTTATTTTGGCTTTTATTAGATGACATGAGGGTGCAGTTTAAACTTCAGCTCAGATATCTCGAAAATAAGTGAATGTTGAAAAAAGTATCGGCCAGCCTTCTGACAAAATACTCTGAGAGTAAAATAAAATTGCCTTAAAGTTTTTTAAAACGTTCATTCAGGGTCAGTTTACATTGCGGAGGTCCGACATAAAATTAACCACACACACACACAAAACTTGGCGTGGTGTGGACTAATTTCAATTTATAAATAAAGAACAAAAAGCAAACAAATTTCAACATGATAACCTAAAGATGACAACAACAGTTTTAACATTACCGCAAAGAGCAAACAAAAATATTGTTACAAAAATTATTCCCTACGAAGGACTTGTGGCAACATCTGGAAAGTAAGTAATATCATGAGAAAACCTTCGACGGAATAAACTGTGAGATCCACCCATAAACGAATAAAAATACACGATTACACACTGTAATCGGTTTTGGAAAGTTAAGCCTGCCAATCTTACTAAAGGGTTTGTGTTTGTTAATTTTATCCATGAGTGGCGGCACCTTACAGTCTAAAAGCTCGACTCCGAACGACAGTTTTTTTTTAGAAAATTTTCATGAAACATTTTAATTAGACAGTTTAGCCTAGAGGATTGAATACTGCCTCAACCACCACACTACGTTACTATGGCTCTACCGTTAATTGTTTAATAAACGAGTAGAATAATTATGCAAATCTAGACATATTTCATTATCGACTGATTAGAATCTGTTTCAAGGCAATTCCAGAAGATTGTTCGGATTTTTAATTTTTCGACCTTTTGTTTTAAATGAAGCTCATCGTTTCATTAATTTCCGTACAACGCTAATTATTGTTGACCTTTTCACCATATGCTCAAACGGCGTCTACCGTTAATGTTTAAATAAACGATTAGAATAATTATGCAAATCTAGACATATTTCTATTATCGACTGATAGAACTGTGTTCAAGGCAATTCCAAGAAGATGTCGGATTTTAATTTCACCTTTGTTTTAAATGGAAGCTCATCTCTTTCAGTTAATTTCTACTCCTACAACGTATTATTGTGACCTTTCACCAATGGTTTAATTGTGTAGAATATACTATGCGTATTGTTTAATTTAAAACAAAATTTATCATCAAAATCGTAATTTTTGAAAGAAATTTAAATGTTAAACCGAACATTTGTAAAAATAACTGCTGTAAACTCCTTCCAGCATTGACCACGGCATTTTTATACCAAACCTTCAAATATCAATTTGATTTCAATAAAAAACAACAATAACACGCAATTATTCGCTAAATTGTGCAATGGACATAGTGTAAGAGAATCGATTACTTTGAAAGCATGCAATATGTATGTAGCTGCTCTGGTTTAATAGTATACATTAGCAAACAATTACACGCCATTTTAATTTCAAAAACGCATAAACATAAACTTCCTAATTATAAATGAAACACTAAATTTAAGATGATTCTACTGTAGAATTTAAATAATTAATCGAATACAAGAAAAGAAAATAATCAACAAAAACATAATATGACACGAACATAATCTCATTAACTAATATTACACATTCATGCTTTGATAACATGATGACGTTCAGTGGCGCTGCCCCTTAAAGCCTATCAACAACAAACTTAAATGAAAAATTCGTATTGGCATGATGGTATGCCTACTTTCAAAGAGACCACTTACAATGATCGATAAGTTTTTTTTGGCACCTCCTGTCGCTGATAAGAGCAGAAAATTAATATTATTTTATAATTATTTATTGAATTTTAGTTCTTGGAAGTGAAATTTTTTCGTAAGATCGATTTTTTTCTGTTCTGATTTCATTTTATTTCATTCCAATTTCAAATTTATTATCTTATCTACTGGGAAAGTGAGAAGATATTAGTCTGGTGAATTCAATTTCTTCTTTTGCCAACGGCAAGCTATAAAAATACATTTTAATTTTTTTTTTTTTTTTGAAAAAAATTAAAAAAAAATTTTAAAAAAAAAAATATTTAAAATAAAAATTCTGAGCTAGCTCAGTGGCAAACAGAAGAAGAAAAGAAATAACCCGATAATGGAAATTTTTGTATATGTATGTTCGGAAGCAATTTGAATTATCAAACCATTGGTAAAAAAAATTGTAAATTCATTGTAAACTGCTAATTTCAAATAATTTAAACGTATGGTATTGTTAATTAATAAAAGATAAATTATCAATTCAAAATTACAAGTAAATTATAATTTAGTTCATAATATTGTTAAGCATTAATTAATGCAAAGATTTAAATGATATTGAGTTATTCAAGAAAAAATGAGCCTCCACTTACTTATGTTAATTTTAACATTAAAAAACCATTTAGTCAAGTAATATTCCGAGCCTTCATACACCACTCATATTGTGTGTATTAATTTGAAGCACAATTATTTCACACATTGTTAATTATTTCATTTATTTTTTTTAATAAATATTAATTGCTTTATACGACTCTTAAAAAATTTGAGATAAATTTAAATAATTTATTAAAGAATTATTAATGTAATGCTAATAAAGTACTTGCGAATGAATTTAATTACATTCAATTAATTTTAATTTAAGTCCAATGGTATTTGAATTGTATTGTTTTAAGCAAATTATGCTTTAATTAAATTAGTTAGTGGAAATAAAAATACAATTTCATTAATTAAGTTAGTAATTGAAACAGTAATTTATAGTTATTTAAGTAAACTGAAACACAGAATAATTAACAATTCATAATTATGTTGCATTTAATTTTGCATTTATATTGTAATTTGATTTCCTTGATTCTTCATAGTCTAGCTAGGTAGCTGATTAGATGGTGAAAATCAGGGTTTCAATCCCACATAAAAAAAAAAAACGTATAAAAACGTATAAAAAACCAAAACCGTATATGAAAAAAAAATAT
This sequence comes from Sarcophaga bullata, assembly GCA_005959815.1. NCBI lineage: Eukaryota > Metazoa > Arthropoda > Insecta > Diptera > Sarcophagidae > Sarcophaga > Sarcophaga bullata. The sequence continues at coordinate 3,840 of QOCX01006935.1, forward strand.
TAATAATTTCTTGGCGACTTTCTTTACAGTCTCCTGCAAATTACTTGGAGAGTAAATAAAGTGGCAGTGTAGATCCAGTCGCTCGGTTATGAAGATTAGTCAAACAAACATAGCGGTGTGATAGGTTAGGTCTAATTCGGGCGGGTGTGTTGTAATGTATTTTTTTTTTTTTTTGAAGGAAATAAAAAATAAAAATATTTAAATAAAAATTCTTAGCTAGCTCAGTTGCAAACAGAGAAAAGAAAGAACCGATAATGGAAATTTTTTATTTATGTTCGGAGCATTTTAATTATCAAAACCATTGGTAAAAAAATTTTAAATGTTCATTGTAAATTGGGAATTTCAAATAATTTAAGTACGATATGGTATTGTTTAAATTAAATTATGAATTCATAATTTATATATAAAAGTTATAATTTATATTCATAATGCATTAATTAATGCAAAGATTTATAATGATATTTATTATATTCAAAGAAAACATGAGCCTCCACTTAAACTTATTAATTTAACATTAAAACCCATTTGTCAGAATTACTTCCGAGCATCATTACACCACTCATATTGTGTGTGATTAATTTGAAGCACAATTATTTACACACCCAATTGTTTAATTATTTCATTTACTATTTCTTAATTTAATTACTAATGCATAAAAATTTAAGATAAATCTAAACAATTTATTTGAGAATTATTAAATTTAATGCTAATAAAGTACTTGCGAATGAATTTAATTACATTGCAATTAATTAATTATAGTCCAAGGTATTGAATTGTATTGTTTTTAACAATATGCTTTAATTAAATTATTTAGTGACGATAATGAAATTTATTTTAAATTTCTTTAATGAGTAGTAATTGAAACAGAAATTTAAAGTTATTTAGTAACTTATTTCGTAACGAATTAATTAACAATTCAGAATTATAATGCATTTAATTTTGCATTATATTTTGTAATTGATATCCTTGAATTCGTCATAGTCTAGTAGGAGCTGATTAGACGTCAACTGGATCAAACCCCCAAAATGAGATATCTTAAACAAAACGTTATGAAAAAAATATTTTCTTTTGGCGACTTCCTTTTAGCAGTCTCCTGCAAATACTTTGAGAGTAAATAAAGTGCGGTAGGTCCAGCCGCTCATTGTCTGAAAATTACTAGCAAACAACATATTGGTGTGATTGATGATTAGGTCTAATTCTGGCTGAAGTGTGTGTAATGACCAATTAAGGTAAGTAATCGACTTTTTCCAATTAGATTCGATCAAGTGAACTAAATATTTTATAATCGTTTAATATAATAAAGTAAATAATATGTGTTTAAAAGAATGTATGTTTGATATTACAAAAAATCTTAATTTAATTTCAATTCCTCTGTAATGCATTGTTATTTCTTAATTAAGCATTTTAGAAATAGATAATCAATTACTGCTGATACTTTTTTAATCAAAATTATTGGAAAACTTACCTGAAATGATTAAATAAAAAAAATGATTAATTAAATAAAATGATTATTTCAAGTGATTAATTAATCAAAAAATTTTATTAATGCACAATTAGGCATGGAAAATAATTTTCAATGTTTATTTAAGAAACGTTTAGAATTTTTTATAATGTTTAAGCAGAAAACTTAATTAATAGTTTAAGGAATAACTTTAATTTTTGTTGCTGTTTTGTATTCAAGAAAATAGTTTAACAGTTAATAGTTAATCTGGCCAATTTTTATTAAATTTGTAATTAAAATAACAGTAATGCTACGCAATAAAATTCAATTAACTGTATTAAAAATTATTAACATTAATTTCAAATTAATCTCTATTTGGTCAATTAAACTATTCTTGAAAAAAATGTTTTTAACTTCGTTTGTTAATAAGCAGCGACTAATTAAGGTATGAACAGATTCAACATAATATTTTTATTAATGGATTTTAAAGAGTATTCATTCCGCATATAAATTAAATTCTAATTAAATATTAAAAGTTATAAATATTTGATTTTGCAATTTTCTTTTGCATCTTATGTCATAATTTATTATTTCTTCTTTATAAAATAAATTATTTTTTCCTTCTATCTCGTCTGTGCGGAGGCAGCAGTATTTTTTTCTTTCTTTGTTTCTTTTTTAATTTGAATGATATCGTGACTAGTCTTTATAAATGAATTTAAATAAATTAAATGTGGTAATTGCGGTCACTTTATGTATGGCTGCTGTTGTTGGTGGGGGGATTTTGCTTGCAGCAAGTTAAATGTTCATATTTTTATTATTAATAACAAAATAATACAAAAAAAAAAAAGAAATATTTTAATTCTTTATTTACCCTATTTATCGAATTTAAAAGATCAGCTAAATTATGCAAAAATATTTAAAAAAAAAAATATAAAATATGGTTCTTTTATATCAGCAGAAAATGTGTGGAGGCGTGGATTGTAGTTTTATTCTTTTATATTATTTTCTCATTGAGATAAAATAATAAGAATTAATTTTTTTGTGTTTTGATATAAGCACACACAACCAATACCCCTAGTTCCTACTTCTACTTTGCACTTTGTTAATTATCATTGCATTGCCAATTAAAACTTTCGGTAGTTGGGTGGTGACGAAGTAGTAGCCTTTAGATTTCCATGTATACAGTAGCAACCACTATAAGATCCTACGCAAATATTTATACAGGGACAATACGAAATAAAAAAAATACAAATTGAAATATTATCGTTTAATTACACTTGAAAAAATCAAGCAATGAATCCGAATTCGAGTAAAAGTCTTTGCAATTTAAAAAATTTGAAGATCGTTTAGATGTGCAATGACAAAACAGCTCATTAGGGTCTGTCATTTTTACTAAGAATACAAATGGATTTGATGCCCCAAATTACCAACTGTGCGAGAACGAAAAATTATTTTCATTTTTATTTTTTGTATTGTTGTTATTGCATGCTACTATATGCCACGTATTACCACATTACATTGGCCGAAATAACCACAAAGATATTTATTCATACGAGGAAACGACACACGAATTTATAATGAACGAATTTTAGGATGGACTTATCCTCCAAAGAACGTGCAAGAACAACCAATTTTGGCCATTTAAGAAATATAATAAAAAGTTGGTTGGACGTGTAACATATCGAGCAAGGCATGGGCTCTAGAAAGATTATCCGAAAACAAACATGAATTCGAAGAATATTTTTCAAGAAAAAGTGCTGGAATACTATTCGATCCCGAAAGAAAAGTTTTAGATCATTAAAAACCGTCACTTGGTGCAAAATCCAGGGGGAGGACATGGCGATAAGTTCGCATGCATGGTTGTCATCAGTATCAATGGCAGGATAATGTTGTCTTGCGATCGTTATTGAGAACAATCCGTCTGGCTATTATAAATTGACGAAATCAACAAAATTCTCAACTCACAACAATTTTATAAACAACATTGTGGTTTGTGATTGTTGTCTCTGGCGCTTGGCGGCGTTTATTAACAGAGTAACCTGCGAATAAATACAATATTTTAAGCATGTAAAACGACAAGTTAAATCAAAATTTTGTTTAGAAAACTTTTGTTCATTCATATATTTCTATAATTATATAACATACATAGAAATTAATTAATTTTTAGTTATTTCATCCTATTAAAAAAAAATTATTGCATACTTGCCGTACACTGTTTACCTCAACTATTAAAGCAAATAGATATTTTCATTTAATTATTTCGTTTTATTTTCTTCTATTTTTTTTTTTTGCAATTTTATTCTATTTCTATCATGTATTATATATATCTACTTACACTATATATATACGTGTGTATGCATATATAAGCGTAGCATACGTAAGCATATCTACATAATCATGGTTGAGTTGTGTTATATTTTTAGCAAAACGTGTGTCGTGCAAATTATTGAAAGCATTACATTTCCCTGTTGCCAGGTTTTAAAAATACAAATTTTAATTTACAAAAATAAATCCAAATCCTATCAAAAATTTAGCACAAAAACAGACAGGCAGACAGACAGAGCAGGACAGACCATATTATATATTTAAAGAGGCCTTTACATATTTTATTTGAAAATGTATTCCAAAAGATTTTGGAAATAAATAGGCAAAAATTTTAATGTCATTAGAAATGTACGCTTCTTTTTATAAGTATTTACACCATTTTGCACCAGAAGCAAAGGTTTCTTTTTCTCTTTGAAATGATATCAGGTTGGGGCCTTCTTTTTTTTTTTAAGGCTCAATTCTTTCCTTAACTGCAGGATATAACAGAGACAATGCCACAGCCTTTCAAACATGATCTTCTTACTCCCATAGAAAGATTCTGAGTTTATCAAAACGTAGAACTTCTCTTCTCGCAAACCATTTCTATCTGCTCAAGTCATGTACGGACCCAGCAGACGAAAAATTAATTGCCCACCAAGCGTATTCAGCTTCTGCCATCAGGCAGGCAGCTTACTTTTTTTCGAGATAATCTTATAAGAGTTGACTGCTTGGATAGTGGCCTAACTATTAAACACCCGGTTTTTACTTCTGTCGCCAAGAGGACCTTTAGTACTGCGACAATACGCCAATTACTCTGAAAACTACAGGCTGAAAATAATGACAAGTCCCTGTTGAGTACCTGATTATGTACCTAGATGACTCTTCTGTGAATGCATTAATGTCTCACATTTCAATGAACATTATTTATCGCCACGAGAATTTACATGTTGATCGCGAGACAGCCCTCATTCAAAATAGGCTTACTCAGAGTCTACAGTGCCCTGGCAAAATATCGGTTAATTTAGCTATTCACAGTCAAGTTCATTAGGTGGCACATATGGCTTATTGTGTTATCCAGTAAGGAAGCCCCTTTGCCATGATTCCGTTTGTGGTTAGTTTGAACACTTCGAGCTCTCGAATGAAACCGACCTTCCCTTACTGATACGTTCGCCACCACACCATACCCAGACCCTTAAGTGTTGTCATCCAAAAACCGATTACGTTTGTTTTGAAGTTCAGTGCACTTCACATCCTGGCATCCTCTGTGGTTAATTCGGGTAGGCAGAACAAGAACGTCAGCAGAACTGCCAATAGCTTAGTGAGCTCAAGTAGTCCCTTGGTTTTTCTGCTGTCTATTGCTGGTATGTTGAACCATCTACGATTTATTAAATTCCTTTTAGCTCTTTCCAATTTGTTTTTTTATTTTGTCAATAAAAGTCTGCATTGCCTGAAACCCACTTGGTTTGAGAAGAGTCTGTATAGCTCTTTAGTGTCCTAAACATACGCTCGCGTTTTGGTGCCATAAGCTGCATTGAAACTCCCATCCTCTCAATCTCATGTGCTTGCTCCTTGCAGAAAAATCGCACCATGAACTGGGTACCAACAGGCAGTGAACTTATTTTCGCTACATACAGTTTTTTACATCGACATCTTCGCAGATTTTTTTTTTGCATCACTGACTGAAGGATTGAACTAAACCTAAGAGCCTGTGTGGTATTACTTATCTTTTGTGCAATAAGTTCTACAATAGTTCTACAATTTTTATTCTAACGCACGTGATGTTTTTTTTTTAATAAGATTTGGTACTGAGTTTTAGAGCAGTATATGTGATTGTAGCTGACAGAAGTCTGTCTTCTCTATAACACGGTCTGATACTTATTATAATGCACACAAGTGCTGTAATGTTATGATCATTTGAAATGACAAATTGCTGTATATTAATACATACAAATAAAATATTACATCGAGGTAATGAATTTAAATAAAAAATAAAAAAAAATGTTCTAACAACACTAATTAAGGGTCTGCAAAAAGTTATTTAAAAAAATACAATCTAAACTTGCTTAAGTTTAGCGGAACACTATTTAGATTGATAAAAAATTTAATGGAAAAAAAAGACTTTCTAGTACATTTTGTAAAGCATTCCATTTGAATTTTGAAGATAAAACAAATATTTGAAATTTTATAAACAATAAATATTTTTTTTTCGTAAGAAATTTATAATAAAAGTTAAATTTTCTTAGAATAATACTTCCGTTTATAATTAAAAGTATTTGAAGAGGAATTTTTTTTTATATTTTAATGAAAAATAATTAGAGATACGCAATTAATTATGTTCCATTACTTTTTTTTTTCAAAAATAATTTCTACTGTCGCAGGTGAGGTAAAACATAAGTTATGTTTCATCAGCTTGAAAGAAAAAAAAAAAAAAAAAAAATAAAAGTTTTTTTTTTTATTTAAATTTTATGTTTTAAGAGAATTTCTTAATGAATTAAAAATAAAGAAAATTATTGCATTTTTTTTTTCTTGTCGTCTCTTTGTCTACCTAAAAATTCTTTCATATCAGACGTAAAAAAAAATAGCAAGTTTATGTGCAAATTTTTATTGGTATTGTTTTTGGTACCATTAAACCCGGTATCTGTACCTTAGCCTTAAACAACTTTTGTCTGTATGTTAGCGTTTTTTGTTGGAATTTTGATAATTTTCTGTTTTGAGAACCATCATGGTACCACCTTACTGCCTTTTGGAAAATAAAAAAAAATGATTATATTTATTATTGCTATTTTTCTTCTTCTTTTTCTTTTTCTTTGGAATATACATACATATATGGTATGCTATACTCTGTATATTTTTTTAAAACATTAATTTGGTATTTATTATTATTTACACAATTTATTGACAGCTCAATGACCTATAATGTTTATAATTGTTTAAAAATGAGGAGAGAAAAAAAACATACTAAATTTGCTTATTAATTATACGTTAATCGCTAATAATCTCCACATATTTTAGTATGTAAAAACGTTCAATATAATTAATAATAGAATTTAGCATTGGAAAGTAAAATAAATACATTTTTTTTTAATTTTAAATAAAGAAAATTTATTTAAAAATTTAACA
>QOCX01006936.1:0-10449 GCA_005959815.1 Sarcophaga bullata
GATTTTAATATCTCATTATAGTCGTTTCTCGATATATATTCCGCACTGTACTAGAGTACAACTCTAGGTAGGTAGGTAGGTAGAGGTTGCTTCCCATCCAAGAAAATTGGAGTGACACACTTAGGCCTCAAAGGGGCCCATTGTGTTACCACAGTTCTTCGTTATTCCCTAGTCTCGAAACCACTTGGAGCTCCTGATGAAGCGATTTCGGCTGCAAATATCAGTTCTTGAAACTTCCTCCCGATTATCCATGTAGTAAGCACTCAAGTACTTCTTTCTACTCTGACAAAGAGCCGGGCATGTACCCAGCAGGTGAAGGACAGTCTCCTCTTCTTCCTCATGTCTGCAGCTTCTGCAGAAGTCGTTGGCAAGGTGTCCAGGACCAATGCGTACTCATAATGCAATGCCCCGTAATGAACCCGACAACCACACTGAGTGCACCCCTTTGGAGTTTAAGCACACTTTTTGTGCGCACTTCATCCAGCTTTGGCTTTTGGATTTTATGCGGCGTTCTATCCGTGTCAGAGGCCGCCCATCTGTCGTTTACGGAATTAACGATCGCATTATCAATTATGAGTCTACAGGTTCTTATAGGGATGCCCAAAATCGAGAATTCTTCGGAGAGTTCGATGGTCGTGATATAACTCTAAGAGAATATCAATTGTACCCACCCATTCATTGGTCTGATATTTAAAATATTTTAAGAAATTATTACAGCGGTTAAAAGGCTATAAAAATTGCGCACAAAGAGTGCTAGGAATATGGTCACAATGATAAACGATTGTTTACAGGCAGGAAATATTGTGCTATTGAACTGAGCATATCACAGTTGTGTATTCTAAATTTATCTGAGTCCTACAGAGGACTAAGTCCTAATGTGAAACCTTTTTGCGAAAATTATAAAAACCACTGCTGACCACTAATTAGGGTACGTGATCCACTAAGGGTTAAACTTTATCCGTTTCCATATGAAATATAGTGGAAGTCACACTTGCGTTTCGATCATTTTAATTCGGCGAATTGAAACATTTACGAAGTGAATCCGAGATCAGCCTAACAATCGAAAGTCCAAGGGTGTGTTGTTGCATTAAGTAGAACGACAACAGGGTCTGCACGTCATTGTACATGTGCTTCGTTTGCTTGCCCGCAGATGGTAAAATCATTGACGGACAGAAAATTGAAGAAATGTGTGGAAAAATTATTATTTCATCAATGCCCTCTGCTTATTCTTCAACGAAATTCATTTTTTAAAGACCCGACTGTTGGTTTTTCGGTTTCAGTAGCCATCGAAAGCAAAGCTTAATTAAGGAATTCTTATTGCATGAGCTGGTCTTCGGACATTCTTCATTTTGATTGAGGACTTTACTCATTGTGTTACAGAACTTTGCGGATAGTATTACAATACGGGAAGACACTTCAATACAATGTCGAAAATTTTTGAAATAAAAAAAAGCTTTTCACGATGTTCGGCTAATAACGGAAAACATTCATGCAATTATTTTACAATTGTTGTGGAAAGATATATACGTTAGCTCTCAGAAGATAGGGTAGATAGTTTTGATTCATTTGAAATAGAGAAACCCCAGACAAAAAAAAATTTTTTTTTTTGAAAGCAAACATCGGTCTTTCGAATTTATTCTGAGCCTTTGAACGAAATTACTCATTTAAGCTGCACTAATGCAGCGAAATGGTGAAATTCTAATTCCTATTGAACTCAGCTCAAGCGTTTGAACGAAATGCGACCAGAATTCACGAACAGAAAAGGTGTCTGTCTAGTGGTATCAATCACAACTTGTGATTACTATTGTGTTTGGTGTCTGTAAAACAGGGGGGGTTACCAAAAATTTTTTGGTTGTGTATTAGTGAGTAAGAGAGAGAAAACATATGGAGAAAATGTTAGTAATATACGCTATTTTGATTTTCCTTTCATCAACATGCATAAAGTTATACATCTTTGACTCAAAATTAGGGAGTGTTTTTGGATATTCAGTAGGAGCTACTTTTGGTTCCCTTTTCATATCGTTTAATTGTCTTAAAATGCCCTTTAAGAACATATACGACATTGGATTTTAATAAAAGCATTTTTAAAATATTTACTACTTAAAATATTTTTTGAGTGTAAACCTGAAAAAAAAATTCATTGCGTCCACTAACAAGTGTACTCGCCGTAGTCTGAACGACGACTAAACAAAAGATCATAAGCAATGTGTGCGAATTCTCTCTGCACAATTGTGCTACTAAAACTCTCTTGTTAGCTTAAAAATTTTTCCGCTGGATATCAATTGCCTTAAGAAGAGAAAACAATTCTGGAGTATGTTACGTAAAGAATTAAAAAATATTGAAAATTAAACTCAATTTAAGAAAAGGAAAGGAAAATTGTTTCTAATATCTGGTCTGTTCGCAATTCAAGTTCATAAAATCCATAAATATGCATAGAAATCTTGTCATGAATATTTAATGGACAAACAATCTTCATATTGCCTTGAACTTGTATTTGCATTCAACCGAATTGCTGTCATACTTTGCAGTAGTCTGTTGTAGTCTTCTTGGAAAGCGTTAGCATGTACATCATCGTCATCATTTTTCTTTACAACATTGTTAAGGAGAAGATGAATTGAATCGCAGATGTTTTCCAATGAAATTGTAACAATAAATACAACCACCAAGTTGTAATCAAAATGAAATGAAATGAACAAAACAGAACAGAACAGAACAGAAAAACCAAATAAAATGAAATGAAAAAATATGAGAGACTTAAAGTGTCTAGACAGTGGGTGATTATAAATTTTCTACAATTCTTTTCCATTTTTCTTAATTGTATTTTTATTTTTGCGTTTTTTTTATGCGTTTTGTAGGGATATTAAAACAAAACAATTATTAAATAACCCACAGATAAAATACAAAAAAAAAAGTTTATGAAACTTATTTACTTGCAGAGCACAGCAACCACACCAATTCATCTATTCTGACCAAATTTTCTCGCCAGAGTAAAATTTTTATGCAAAAAAGTAAATACCAACTATTTACAGGGTGGTCAGATGAATGTTTTTTTTTCTCTCTCTCACTACTTTTCAAAAAATTATGTGGCGTTCACAATAAACTCCACTGAATCCACCATTCCCTGGTTAAATGGTGTTCATATTTTATCAAATAACACCACAGTAAAAAAACGTGTGAAAAGAACAATGAAAAATTGTTCATGTATTCAGTTTTTCTTTCCCGGGGAATAGCACCACTAGCAACAGAATAAATTTTTAACAACAGAAATTCATTTCAATTTTTTTTTCTTTTTAATAAAACTGCACAAAAAAAATTTGAAAACATTTACTGCACAAACATGCAACAAAATGCTAAGAAAAACATTTAAAAAAGCGGAGCTTCTTCAATTTGGTCCTTCCAACGCAGACAAGTTCATCCTTTTCGCCAACTTCAGCATATCACTACACGAAATACCCGTCTGGCCGAGCCAGTTGAACAACGTTCAGCTTGAGCTCATGCAGCTCATTGTTGTATCAGATACGAAAACGATCACCAACTCACACTGCAGTGAAGATCTTAGGTAGGAATGTTCTTTCGAATACCGTCAACGCTTCTGCATCAGTGTTTAATAGTGTCCATGTCTCAGCGCCATAAATAAGCACGGGGAGAATAAAAATCTTGTGGATTGTTAGTTTTGTCGTACGAACGAGGTCTCTTCTACTCATTTGCCTGTTGTTATGAGTGATTCTAGCCTTGATCTCTAGACTGACATTATTTTTAGTGGTAACTCTAGAGTTAAGATAAGCAAAACTGTCGAGGGCCACAGAGATTATAAAATCTCATTCATAAACCCATGTTATTGTGTGTTCTTTATGCCTTGTTCGCCAGTTTGAATTATTTGAACTCAATATCTATGCAATGAACTGCATACAACAGCCATTGAAGACTTTATTGGCTGCTTCTCTTCCGTATAAACATAGGTACATACGTTGCATGGTCCACTACAGGCCAGTATTTAGTCAGACATCCATTACGTCCCTTCTATTGTATTTATGAGCAACGTAGTGTATTATTATTTTCAGACAATACCTGCCTAAAGTTGCCATAGTCTAGTAGGCAGTGTCCTGACTTATTAGACGTGAGGCCACGGTTCAAACCTTTAGCAAAATGCAGTGTGAAAAAATATTTCTCCAACGGCTTCCTCTCAGCGGATTTTTGGCAAAAACTCTGAAATTGAATAAAATTGTCCCACAAAAGTTTCTCAGAACATTGTCGTTCGAAGTTGACATAAACTGTAGGAGTCGCTACTCATGTTTAAAATTAACTCACTCAACATAGGTGGTATTAAGATCTACTGATTGAATGGTTGAAGGGGGGCAAGTATGTATGTATGTTTTATTGCCTAGAAATTCAACAGAAGTCAATTGCTTTCATCCCTAAATTCGACTAAGGCCGTTTTTACACGATTCCAATGTAGACAACATTGAGACACGTTGCAGCCTATGTGAGGCATATAGCCGAAAAACCAATCCATACAGATGCATAATAATGACCTTCACAATGGCGTAGATCATCATCTGAACAGCTCAAAGAATTTAGAGGAATGACCGCAGCGGTTATTCAAATAAATCTCTACACCAGACATCAGCAATGAGTACTCCAAAAAAAAAAGAGTAGATTCGAATCACAAACATAATTTCTGATACTTATACCCATTCATACATATTTTAATATCATACTCATACTACTCATATTCAAAGTTTGAAGTACTCATCATACTCATACTTAAAACTACGCATGATGTTTATGATTTCTACTCTCCATGACTCAACATATACGAGAATCACAGAATAAGTTTGATTCGAGTACGAACACTAAAGTACTCTCTAGAGGGTTGTGTTTGCTCTGTGGTTTTTCTGCTTGTGTGTCTTTTTTCTTTTGTTGTAAATACAACAATAATTAAGACTGTAAATTTTAATGAATGATTCGAATCACTCGAATCATTTATGAGTATTTGAAGTATTTTCCGAAATTTATGAATCTGAATGAGTAGTCGTATGAACCAAACATATTCGATGTCAGCGTTGTTCTCATACTCATTGCAACTTGTATTTATAAATCCACGTTGTAGTAAGTACAAATGAGTCAAAGTAGTTAAATTTCAATACTGTTGACTCACTCATACTCAAAATTTTATGAGTATTTCATTTTTTATGAGTCATTCATTCACAGAAAGCACTAATAAAACTGCTAACATTGAATCTATTCGTCGTAATCTTAAACCTGCTGCATTTCACAGTTTTTTTTTACCCGATCTGGAAGTACCAGAGGGAGCATGTAATTCATTTAAGAGTATGATAAGACCTAGCATGACCATTCCCTCTGGTCACACTGCTTTCAGCTACTGCACAGAAACAGTGAAAACTTTTAATTTCAGAACGTAAAAATATTCTTTAATTTCCAGTCAAATTACTGTGAACTTAATTGACATTTTGTTTCTGAAAAAAAAAAAACTATTTTAATTTACCTCCCTTAATGCCATCTCTCTCGCTCCCACTCTTTCTCTTTTTCTCTGGTTCTTATTTGGCGCCAAATTCTATACCATTTTCTATTGTTTCATTTTAATTGTATTTTTTTAAAGCAATTATTCCTTTTTTCTTTTTTTTATAGCAATTTTCCAAAAATTTTTTGTTACAAGAAACTTTTTTGTTTTATAATTACACCCTACACACCTTTCATAGATGGAGTTAGATTGCATAGTTATTTTAATGATTTTGTAACACTTTTCTGTTTGATTTGATTTAAATCGTATTTCGAGTGAAACGAATGCTTTCAAATTAATATCTGAGAACCTCCAACTATTGTCATGGAAGGTTTCTCAAAAAGCTATCGTTCGGTGTCTACTTCAAACTTTAGGTTCCTTCACTATTGGATAAAACACGCACACAACATAAATGTTTGAGAATAGGTTCTGACCACTTATGTATGTACGTATGTATGTAGGAAAGTTATCTGGTTTCGAAATTGCTATTCGAACATCTTAATTTCGTTTTTACTTCTTTTTATTCCCCTAAGGATCATAAAGTAATCACAGAACGTCTCCCCATGTTGAACGTCTTCATTTTTTTCTTTGCGCTAAGCAAGTGGCTAACCTACTAACCAGTCCTTTATTTAGTAAAGCACTTTGTTGATATTACTACGATTTGGACTCAAATGAGAACGGTTAACTTTAATCCCCCCTACAAACTTATGTTTTTATGCAGTACTTGTAACGTCGCCGTAGTCTAGTAGGTAGCTTATTGGCTAATTAGACTTGAGGCCATGGTTCGACAAACACCCCATGTCAGACATCTCACATACAACGAAATATGAAAAAATATTTTTATACGGCGACTTCCTCTAACCAGATATCTGGCAAAAACTCTGAAAGTAAAGAATATTTCCATGAAAAGTTTTTCAAAAACCTTTTGTTTGGAGTTGATTTGAAACTGTAGGTCCCGTCACTCATGCGTAAAATTAACAAAACAACATAAGTGTTCGTAATCCTGACGAAAGGGTTGTAATGGCCAATTATGTATGTACTATATATGTACAATTGCTATGATCAATAATTGAAAGAACGCCGCCGAAGAAATATTTTTTCGTATCTCATATTGTTGAAGATACCTGACCCTGGATTAGAAGCGTACCCTCACGTTCCAATAAGACAACACACTTCCTACTAGACTACGTCAACTATATACCGGCCATCGAGAATAATACAAATTATTTTGAATCAGTAGGAAATACAGGTTAAAATTAGCCTTGCCTGTAGGCTCTACTCAGTATAGGGCATTTAAATTAGGGTGTCAAGAAGTTGACTGTAGTGCGCTGTTCATTTGTTTTGTTGTTGTTGTTGTTGTTTTTTGTATTGTTTAATTTCACAGTATTGCGAATTTTATTTATTGTAAAAAAGTTTCCCTTTTTTTTACTTTTTGGTAAACAATAGGGGAGGGGGAAGTGTTGATTTTTTTCCCTGTTATTTCTTTCTAAACTTTTTATTACAAATTTCGTTCGGTTTCATTTCGAATACAATAACAATGAAGGAAAAGAACAAAAATGCAGGAAAAAAAAAGTAAAACGTAACACAAAAATATAACGGTAATTTCCATTTTTTAACGGCATATAAGTTAATCAAAAGTTAAGAAAAAAAGAAAAATAATAATGAAATAAATAAAGTTCCAAGGCATTGAAATTGCAAGTCTTTCTTTCTCTTTTTATTCTTGTTATTTTTCATTCGTCATTTAGCCGCAATAAATAAGAATGCGGTCGCAACAGTATTAGCGAAAGTTTATTCACTAATTTATTGCTAGGGAAGTAAAACTTTGTTGCTTTTTTTTATATGCGAATTTCAGTCTTGAAGACCATTTAAAAAGGTTTCAAAAAAATTTAGGGCGTATAATCAATGATAAAAAACAAATAGCACAAGTGACCATAAAATTTGTATCCGTATGTAGTCAGGATACAGATCTACATAGCTTCTCACACCTTTTATGTTATGTGTGTTAATTTTCTATACATGAATGGCGGGACCTTTAGTTTAAAGTCGATTCCGTACGACAAAGTTTCTGAGAAGCTTTTCATAGCAATTTTATTTTCTCTAAAATTTTTTGCCAGAAATCTGCTGAGAGGAAGTCGTTGAAGAAATATTTTTTCATATTTTGTTTTGGTTGCAATGTCTAACCTGAGGTTGTCTAATCAGCCAACACATTACCTACTGGACTACAGCGACTACATAATGTGTGTTAATTTAATGACATAAGGAATCTGATAAATTGTTCCCCTGTCTGAGAAATAACAACACCGTTAACAGCTTAGGTGACAAACCGTGGTAACATGCGTTAGGTTTGTATGGCCAGGGGTCGCAGAGAGCGTGGTAGGAAGGATGGCGCGGGCAGTGTGTAGTAATATAAATACTGTTTCGATGAGGATAGAGTACAGGATTGATAAAGGGTCTGCAATGCAAGTTCCGGCTGGAGACTATGAATTGCTAAATATTTGAAACTATGCCCACTAAGTCAGCAGTCAGCAACACGATCAAAAACGCTTTATTGAATTCCTGTAATAAGGCCATTTCAGTATGATGTACACTCCACGTAGATGTTCGAACTAGATCAATATAATTTTTAAGCAATACAATGGAAGGTTTTGTAAGATAGCTATCGTCTTGTGACAGTAGCAACTATTCCAAGTAGTATAGTGAGGTCGACTCATCATTTTTCTTCCTTTCATACTTGTTACGGCCCGTTGCGCTTTATGAAATACGTACTCATAATCAGGGTGTTTCTGACTCGAGATGTTCTCCCTTTTTCGACATTTTTTTTTGTCTCCCTGTTTGGCGTTGGCAGAAAATAAAAGTGAAATTGTGTGGAAAATTAAGTGGGTATGTGACGGACAATAGCGAATTGTGTAAATAATAGTGCGGTGGCAGTAGCAAAAAATAATTGCAATTTTTTGTTTTTTAATGAATTAAAAAAATAATATGAAAATATAATTCACAATTAAATGTGATTAAATTTTATATAAAAAAACTACAATACATAATCAAAACAATGCCTTGTTAGAGAGAAAAATCAAAAAAAAAACTATACTTCCGATTAATACTCGTACATAATTTAACAGGAAATAGAGGAAACTACCATTTTTTTCTTTGAATTTAATTTGCTTTTAACTATTTTTAAGTTTTATTTGGAATTTAATTTGCTTTTAACTATTTTTAAGTTTTATTTTTTACAAATGATATTAAATTCGACTATAACGCTACTGTACGCATTACGGTAAATGTAAACGTTTATTCTAGTAGATGGTGTATTGCCTTATTTGACATGAGGCCACGGTTCAAACCTCAGGTCAGATATCCGCAACAAAACGAAATTTTAAAAAAATATGTTCTCGGCAACTTCCTCTCAGCAGATTTCTGGCAAAAACTCTCTGAGAGAAAAAAAGATTTCTCAAAAATCTGTCGTTCTTAGTCAACTTTAAACTTTAGGTCCCACTGCTCGTGTATAAAATTAACGCACACAGCATTATAGGTGTGGTAAGCTAGGTTCTAATCCTAACTAAAGGATTGTAATGACCAATTATATATGTATGCATGTATATGTTGTCATCTTCTGCGGTATTCTTTTATGGTGATGACTAATGAGCAGACGTCAACACAAATAGCCACTGATGGCCCAACATCTTCGGCTTTTTACACACATAGGACACGAACATCAACAATGTTTTGTTAAAAAGTGCGTAAAATTGCATTCAGTTGCTTGACAGCTTCTAAAGAAGGTGATTTATGTCACTTTTTTTTCAGTTTTCAATTATACACCCACAAAAACATTACAGTAGAATTCACTATTTTCCAATGTAATTGTATAACAACAATGGGAATAAATCTCCATTTTTGGAATTTTTGAGTATTTGTCAAGTTAAATACGCAGTCTGTTTTATATTTTCCACTACATATACATATTATTAGATTACACTTCTAAATATTACTAACAATTTTCCTCTGGCTTATACATATGCTTCTCACAAATACACTCACACTTTTATCACACTGTTCTCTCTTTGTGCCGACGTCTTCTAATAAGCCAACACACTACCTATTAGACTTCGATGACAACGGGTTTTCTAAAGAAACTTTAGCTATGTCTCACTGTCGTTATACAGAAATCTGTACAGTTCCTGACTAGTCCGATAAGGCAACATTAGGATTCACGAAAATAATGGCAGAATATGGTACTTCCTTTTGCATACTTTTCGAAACTCTCTTTGATTTTTGAATGAACTAAAACTTCATTTCGATTGACATTGCAGAAACACTACTTTGGAAGGACCGAAAATTTATATCCCTTAAACGGTTATCCTTACTGATAACTGGTAATTGTCAGGTTAGAATACAATTCAAGGCCTATCATTGGCATCTTTATGGTTTTTCTTTTCTTGCTTTTATTTTTCGATTCAATTTCCATATACTTGGTACTTTTTTTCGCAAGTACTTTGGTACTTTTTTATATCCTTTGCATACAATAATGCATGTAAAGACAGGTTTTGCTGTGTAATAGAGGTACTTAAATTTTCCCTTAAATAAATCGTTTCTGCTCACTTTAAATACTTTTGACTTTAGAATAGACATCACAGTCAAACGTTTTAAGTTGGTATTCGTTATAAATCCGAAATTATCAGACAAACGTTCCATTTTTCTCGACCATTGGAAATTTAAATGAATTGTCCTGACAACATCTTAATATTTTCATATTTTCCATAAAAAGAAAGAAAGAAAACTATTTTTATTGTTGTCGTTGTTGTTCTTGTGGTTGCATTTGTGCCATCTTGTGATAAATTACGATTTCCATCAGTCATTGTCATGTGATTTTCTTCTTCTTCTGATGATGATGATGATGTCGACGATGGAATGATGTGTCTGTGTGTGTCTCT
>QOCX01006938.1:478-10701 GCA_005959815.1 Sarcophaga bullata
TCACTGCCAATGAAAACTTATTTTTTGCTGAATTGGATACCTTGGACAAAAACGACATGCGGTTTCAACAGCATGGCGCTACGTGCCTTGCAGCTTATGACACATTCAATATTCTGCCCGAACATTTTGAGTGGTTTAAAGGCATAGACAGAAGTATATAAAGTGGTGATGTCACCTACAATTTGAAGTTGATTCCGAACGACAGATTTTTGAGAAACTTTCATGCGCACGATTTCATGTTACTCCTGAAGAGTTTTCTCAAAAAATCTGAAAGGAAGTCGCCCGACGAAATATTTTCTGGAATTTGAACCGGTGGCCTTTATAGTCTAATAAGTCCTACAAACTACCACTAGACTATTTGGGCGAAAAATGGTAAAAAATTATACCCAATACAAAATCGAATCCAAATATATCCATTAATAAACGCCCTTTGTAAATTCCATTCTCTTGTAGAGTTAGCGAGAAAAGACGGGCTTGGGTGCATGCAACCGCATAAATGAAAGGTCTTAGTGAGTCATGAAGACTATGGATAGATAATGACTGACAAACCTTATGTGGGATTAATCAGCCCGCCTAAATGCCCTAACAATTCCCTCTTTAACTAGCATCTAGACGGTAGGCAGAGTAATAAGATCGAATGAATTAATTTTGTAGCCAAATTACCCTTCAAAAAACGTTTCCATTCTGTGATATACAGAAGGGTTAGCGACAGATAATAGCGCAAAAGCTTTTGTTTTCGGTTTCAGAGTGAAGTTTTAGAAAGATGTACTCAGATGTACACTATCTGATAATCAGGACACCCACGCTGAACTTTCTGCTCCTATAAGTGTACTCGAGATTAAAATGAAAAATTGATAGGACTGGATCACAGTTTAGGTTAGGTTAGCGGATAGCTTGCCGTTCACAGGCAAGTTCAGTCGGTGCCCTTATAGCCCATTGTATCACCCAGAGTGAGGTAAACCCTTTTGTTATGATTAAACCGGTCAGTTCCATTAGCGGCACATTGCCACTATGTCCAGATCTTCAAAAGTTTTGTCACCCAAAAACTTTGGATTACAGGTCAAGTGGGTATTCGCTGCAATGAACGGGTACAAAGTGAAATAGGAGGGCAATGGAAGAATTTATTTGACGAAGGGAAAGAACACGCCGCCGCTCTCTTCTCAATTCAAACCGGTTTGAAACAATGACTGAGAACTGATTTGGATTGGCATCAAGCCTTCCGAAGATAGTCTGAGGGTAGTAAACGGTATTGTTGCTCGACGTTATAGACCTAGGAAATACACTTTTTTTTAGAATATGAACAGATTGAAACCCAGTATGTAAACGTAGCGATGAGAAAAGTAATTCACCAGAACACGTGTTGAAAACCTGGTTGACGTTAATGTACTCCAGATAAAGGAATCTGAGAGGCTTATCAAGTAATCGGGTCAAGCACTCTTTTAACCTATTTGATATTGAATTTACTCCGTTTTTTTTTTGTGTTTTCTGTAAATATTTTGCTCCTTTCAGTCATAAGCACGTATTTCAGTTGTCACTTTTTATTTGAGGTTTATCGACTATTCAAAACGTTTTTCCAAATTATCACCATAAAAACTGAATATTTGTGGTTCCATATTACATCTTCACCCATAATTTTTGTTGAATTCTTTTGCGATAAAAAGAAAAAAAAACCAGAATGTTTGTTTTATGTTCAGACTATCTGCTTCCGTAAGATTTAGAAATTAATCGTCACTAAAATATTTATTATCATATGCCACACATGCTCAAATTTTATTTTTAAATGACGTTCTTTTGTGCAACTGCCATCAATTTTTTAATTGCAGATGGGGAACATAAAACTTTTTTCATAAATCAAGATGCATTTTTAGGTTATGTTTACATGAAGCAAATGCGTTCAAAGCGTTTCGAAAAAGTCTCAAGAATTAAGGAATTAATCGGTCCATATTTCTTTGAGAAAGTTTTCGGCCAGGACATCTCTGTCGATACCAATTTCTTTTATGCTGACAACGATTCTATTTCGTACATGATCTTTTTACTTGGAGATGATTTGAATTGGCCACCGAGATCGTGCGATTTAGTTCCGTTCGACTTTTTCTTGTAGAGTTTCCTTAAGTGATAGGTGGAGGTTACCGTTGTCTAGTAGGTATTGTGTTGGCTTATTAGACATGAGGCCACGGTTCTAACCAGGCCAGACATCTCTAAACTTATACACGAAGGTTGGCCTTTACTCAATAGTGAAAGAACTAAAGACTACTTCATGCTCATTATTTTCCAATAGATGCTGTGGATTCCCCTAGACAAAACGTTTTCTAGTTCATGTGTTGTGTTTACACCACTAGTGAATGTCAAACTGCTGGCATGACGTCATTTCACCTTTAAGTTTAAAAATATAAACTTTCTTTAGTTCTATTATTCTTGGCCCGTCTCATGCAGTGTATACGGTTGAAACTAGGTTGTAGATGAATGATGGCAAGAGATGTATTATTTATACATCTGCAGAAGAAGCTTTCCGTGTGTCCACTAGTGCCGTAGTCTAGTAGGTAGTGTGATGGCTTATTAGACTAAAGGTCAGGCTTCGAAACGAAATATGAAAAAAATATTCCTTTGGCGGTTTCTACTCAGCAGATTTCTGGCTCTGTCAGCTAAGATGGTATTAAGTGGACACTGACATCCTACGATTTGACTCAAGCCAACATTACCATGTCTTTGGCCTTGTAGAGGCAGAGTCATGAAGAAGAAACAATTTCGGTTAAGCTGTATTGGATATTTTTCGATGATATTTTACGCACACTTTTTTATTTACGTTTAGTGATAGGAAGCGCTTAATAAAAGACCTTTTAGCAGTCGAATAAACATTATGTTTTTAATTTTATCAACGCCAGTTTGTTTGTTAAGAATTTAAGTCAGCAATAATGTGTTCAAAATGCTCAAACTTAAGTCTTAAATGACCTGCCAGCAGTTCAATAGAATTTATCGATACGTGTGAATGTTATTAAAGTGGATAACAAAATAATCGGACTTAAAAGCAATAAGACCTTAAAGGTTCAATGTAGTGAATCGTAGGGATTGACTCCAGTGCAGCGCTACATCAGAACTTTTCAGGTATGAATGCAGAGATGCATTCTTATTTATAAGAGGTTTTATTGTTCTGTGGTTACTTCAACTTTCTAGCTTCTCTCACTATCACCATGCTGTGTGTGTTAATTTTATACATGAGAGGCGTGGCCTACAGTTTGAAGGCACCTCTGAACGATAGGTTTTTGAGAAATATTTCATCATGGCAATTCAATTCACTCTCAGAGTTATTGCCAGAAATTTGCTGAAAGGAAGTCGCCGAAGAAATATTTTTTCATGTATCGTTCTGATGATTGACCTGAGGTTTGAACCGCGGCCTCATGTCCAATAAGCCAACACACTACTACGACGACTGAAGTGAATGTGAAGTTTATGAATTGAAAGTTTCTCAAATTATTGGCCACTGATTCTAAACTAAATGAGTTTGCGAGTTCAACATCATCGCTCATTTGATGACAGCATAACTGATTTAACGATGATCGCTTTTCTATTTTCACTATGAACACTGAGATCGGCACTGTTTGGTAATAAAAAAATTAAAAAAAAAAGTTCAATTGAAATGAAAAGTGAATTACAACTGAAAGAAAATCCGGTNNGGTTGCATCCAACACAAAAGTTTTATTGTCAACATTCCATCAACGGTATTAAATATCATGAGTAAAATCTGTGGTTTTTGTTATACGTTAACAACATGCATCATGTTGCATGGATGCCATTACAGCCGTTGGATGATTTGTAAATGTCAGTTGAAAAGACAACCTAAAGGTGAAGTAAATGAAATGGTTCTGCATTGTGTATTCGCTCTATTGGTTTTTTCTTTCTTTCTTTATTTGCTAAAGAACTCGAAGCAGGTGGGATTTCAAGTTTCATTTCTACTGATTGCTGTTGTTGGCTTTAGTTATCGTTTTCCTTTGACAAACAAAAACATCAATCGTTACTTCTTTTCTTTGCAATGATTTGTAGATTCAATGACAGAAGTAATATTTATGTGACGTCATTGTATAGATGATCTATTGTGGTTGTTATCAAACAAACGTTTTGTTTATGATTTTGGGAAGGGGAACAGATACAGATCAACAACAAACATAGCAGAAAATAAAATATGCCATCCCTAATATTTTATATCGATGACAGTATTTGTAACAGAAATGCCATCCATAATAATAAGTTTTTAAAGTATTTTTCAATTAAAATTAGAATTCAGTAAAGAAGTGAAGGAAATAAGGCAAAAGAAAAACCAAAAAGGAATCATTTTCTTTTTATTGTTCCAAAACAGCTTATTCCGCGCTTTTTTAATTTTCTTCTCTGACAACATTATAGTGGGTTCACATATTTCTGTTGTATATATCGAATGGGCCATTTATCGGTTTATATTTCTTTAAAAATGAGGACGGCATAACCATTACGCTCAGTGGAGATACCTATCGCACCACGATATGCCAACTTTTTGTACCCGCTCTTTATAGTAATGATGTGCACGATGTTTGGTTTCAACAGGATGTTGCAACTTCCACACATCTCATTGCATCAAACTCTTGATGGCCGTTTAATAAGCCGAAATAGTGATGCCAAGGTGAGGTTTAACATCGTTGGCCTATTTTCTGTGGAGCACCACTTAAGAAAAGTGTTATGCCACCAAACCAACATTTGAGATGTCATTGCTGATATGCGACCCCATATACTCGAAAAAGTGCACGAAAATTGGTTCGATCGAATGAGATACTGTGAGGCCAGCCGCGACAGCCATATGAATGAAATAATATTCCATTTCCAACCGGAACAATTGCATTTTTAAACTTAAACTTTTAAATGGTCCACCCTTTATTATGTGGCTCTGATAACTAATCAGTGGCAGCTTTTGAAAAGTAATAAGAAGCTTATTTATGCCACAAATAGAGGTTAGATTAGGTTAGAGTGGTAGCCTTTATGCCAAAAGCTAACTTGAGCATGCATAGCGGCGCGTTGTTACGCCCAGGTGAACGCAATCTCTGTACTAACCAAGTTCTCCAAGAAGAAGTTGGTCAGCGCAAGGGTTGCACATTATACGACATACCCTATGCTGGAAACCAGCCCGAAGATTTGTTAAACGAAGCCATGTCCTTGACATCAATTAACTATAACTCCGTCAAGCCGACAAGGGTTGGGAATCAAATAGCCCATACCTGCGCCTCGTAAGAGATGGGAATTTGCAAAAAAGTGGACACCTGTCTCCTTCTCCTCAGCGGACCTGCACCCACGGCAGAAGTCATTGAATAGGAGCTGCATTCTCTCCGCGTGTCTTCCCATAACACAGTGCTGATATCACGAGCAAGTCCGAGTAAACGATTGGTGCGCCTTTTATTCATTTAGAGCCAGCTAAGCCTAGCGGTGGAGCAGGACTATTCATTGACCCAGGATAGGTTGGCGTCTCGAAAGAATTTTCGCGCAAAGGCCAGCTTGACTGAGGTAAGTGGCACACCCAAGTCAACTGAAGAGGATTCGGAAGTAGAGCACCGGCCCTGGCGGGTTCGTTGACTCTGCAATTTCCCGGAATATTACTGTGTCCGGGGACTCAGACAAGTGTAACACTGAATCGCCCCTAAAGAAGGTAGAGGCAATGGCGACATTCCCTGACGATGCTAGAGTTATTCACAACATTCGTCAGAGATTTTATGGCAGCTTGACAATCGGAAAAAATCAAGATGCAAGTAAAAGGAACACCGTAGACGTGGGTCCATTGGGTAGCTCGGTAGATGGCCATTACGTTCGCCTGAAACACGGTACAATAATTCGGCAGTCGGAGGGAAATGTTCAGGTCCAGTTTCCCGAAGTAGACTCCGCTACGCCCTCCGCCATCGAGTTTAGAGCCATCCAGGTGTATACATCCAGGAGTTCTGGGGGGACCATCATGTCACGGGGATAAATAAGGGTGATGGTGTTTAAAATTAACAAACATATATACATGCATACATAATAGGTCATTACAACACCTCAGTTAGGATAGCGACCTAGCTTCTCATACCACTTATGTTGTGTGTATTAATTTTATACTTGAATATGGGGACCTACAACTTAAAGTCGAAACTTTTCATGACAATTTTTGCCAGAAAGTCGCCGGAGAAATAGTTTTTCAAGTCTAATAAGCCAACACACAACTTACTAGAGTACAGAGTTGTTTGGTAGTAAAGCTGCTTCAAATTTAATTTAAAAAAAAGGAAAAATAATAATAATTTCGTAGTATTTTTTATTGGAAAAATAAAAACTGCCTTCGTTTGTTCCCATGGAGTGTATTTGAAATTAAAATACAAAAATAATAAAAAAAGAGCACTCAAAAACATACGTTAGATTTTATGACAGAACTCTGTTTACATCTTTCAAAAAGAGTTAAAACTCTTCTGTTTTATGATACTAAATTCGCTTTAAAGCAGTAGCATGTAACACATTATTCCCTGTATTACATGCAATTGAACTCTTGCATGAACATCTAATTCTGCATACATACATGCTTACACTTCAATTTGATCTGTTTTAGATGATGAAAGTACTCCCCATTATTGTTGTATTTCCTAACATTTCCTTTTGACTTCAAAAGTGTTTCCATTCTATTTTAAATTTATGGCTCTTAATTGCTTGTAGAAGGAAGGTTAATAATCTGACGTATCTTCTGTTTTTATGGCCTAATTTGAGAGCAAGTGCTACTTCAATTTCCATGTAAAATGCTGTAAATGTACAGCGTAATTATATTTTTGCATTGTTTATGAGCATTCGTTGCTTTTTAAATTAAAATTTTTACACCATTTCCTTTTGTTTTCTCCCTGAACACATATTAAAAGTGATATGCGCTCAAGAGCGACTAGTTGATTTGCTGCACGTGCTAATTAGGGGTTAATGGTGTCGAAATAAAGTGGCTAGGGAGGCTTAATGCATATTTATAATTCCTTACCGTATATGATAAAAAATTTAAAATTCAACTCAGAACTTGCAACGTTCTTCATTAAGGCAGTATCAAGTGATTCTTTTCGTTTATTGCCTTCCTTATAAACTGCACTTGATAATGATCATCTTAGTATTGTGGAAAACCGCCAAGACTTCAAACTATTTCACATAAATTCACCTAAAGGCTTGATCTAAAATTTCTTTCTTATTCGGGTCAACAAATTCAAGATTTGTTGTTTCAATTCATTCCGTAAGCCGCCTTTAGCAGCATATAAATTTCTGAATTTTTTTAAGATCTTCTTACTCGGCTAATGGCAACGACTGGCGTGGAGTTTGTCAATGAACTTTCTCTTCCTTTGTGAAAGAGCTTATGGCCACCTATAAAAACTCTTTTTTTTATTCTTAATGAACTCACCGTTTACCACACTGCCTTACAGAGAGAATTCGTTCTTAGGCCGGACTATCCGCTTGTGGAACTCTCTACCTGCAGGTCTTTTCTGCCATTTATAATATAAAAACACTGAAACTAATGTCCACCATTCTCTCTGCCCTCCTTCCCTATAACGTATATTAGAATTAGAATACAATACATTGCATGAGTAGGGGCCATCCCCCGAGTGTTGGTCTTATAAAACAAAATTGCATTCTCTTGTAGAGGATCTTTTTTTTAAGGATCTTTTTTAAGCAAACTGAGTGTGCGATATCATTTAATTTTTTATACGTTTGAATATAATATCCCTTAAGTATCCGCCAGGGCTGCTATGTCCAATTTTCCTTGGTTCTGGCTCAAAAATCAGGCGCAAAATTTACTGACTTTCAGAACGGCTGCTTGATGGTTTATCAAGTGCGACAGTTCGATTAGAAAGTTTGATAGAAAAATTATGGTTTGTCTACCAAATCGGTTGCAATTTTAAGAGCACACTGATCATTACATCGTAAACAATGAAACTGAATATTAGTAGCAGAGCAGGGCAATATGTCTGCGACTTTTACCAAAACATTTCGCACTGTAAAAATCTAACGAGCTGCGTATTCCAGTTTCCGCTTGACATTGCTTGGCAGCAGACTATCCCGTAGTTTGTGAAGAAATGGTACGCAGCACACCTAAGCTTAATAAATATTATGAAAGCTTAGCATCCAATATTTCAGTGGTTCATAGAATTGTAGTAGTAGCCGCACATAAAATATGGAGCGTTCTGGCCTCGATTGGTTATAAGAAAACTAGTCGCAAAATGGTGTCACATATCTTCACAATCGTGCTCTAAAGCAATTGCTAGCGCACTAGAAACCAATCGCCTGTAAGCTCGTAGAAAAAACGGTTGAAGTCAGCGGTGGTCTCGCAGGAGTGTGTTCTGCACTTATTAGACGTGACCCGACGGTTCAAACCCAGGGTCAACACCACTGAACACGAACGAAATAAAAAAATATTTCTCTTCTATTTCCTTTCAGCAAGATTTTTGGCAGAAACTTTGATAGCGAGTAAATAAATTGCCATGAAAAGTTTCTCAAAAATTTGGTCATTCGAACCGACTCACCGCCACTCCCCTTATAACAACATACTACACAAAATAGGGTGTATGAGAAACTAGGTTGTAATCCTGAGGCTGAAGAGTTTTAATGATCTATTAATTTGTGTATGGATGTTATAATGATTACTGGAGATCTGCTGTATTATGGAAGATAATTGCACTACTTTTACCACTGTTGTTCTTCAGCGTGTAGAGGACCTGGATAAAAGGCTTTATTGATAGATTGCGGATCTAACGCTATTATCTGGTGTATAATGAACTGGCATAGCTGACGCATTGGTTTTATCTTATATGGGCATGCTCACACATTACAACCTAATGTACGTGGAACTCCAGGTTAGGCTAGTAAACCCATAATCGATATTGCCTGGTCACCGATGCCTCCTAAAATGAAGTCAAATCCAACGTAATAATTCATTTAGGAAATATTCACACGTTAAAACCATTTTAGTTGCCATTCTCCGTCGCGTGTTGGCCAAATGCATAAGAATCTTGTGTCAGAAGTTAAGTCATACAACCAGTATGATGCTTAATCGATAGTGTCTTTCTGATAAAAAGAAAGAAGCTTTGCAGTGCAAGGTTCGTTTTCTTTTTTGTTTGGCATATCATCATGCCAATTACTTGTCAATGTTTACGCACCGTTTAGCGATTGTTGAAATGTGACCTCTTGTAGTAGGCACACGCCATTAGGGCAGCTGTATAGGCAGATCCAAATGATAAGATATTCCCTTATTATTGACCACCATCAGCATTGCTGGTAAGTGTATGATGCTCTGACGATGTTTCAACAATTTTAAAGTCATCACCTTTTGATTTTATTGTTTCAAAATAAATTTCTTGGATGTCTCCTTCATTTATACAAAAGTATTGGAAGTTTTTGTCTGGTCCTTTCATTAAGCCTTCCTATCCTTTAAACTTCCCAATAATATGTTCTGGAACGATTATGCCCATTGTGTGTGTCTGAGTGGTGAGGCATCTGAAAATGTCAATTTTGCCATGAATTCTGGCGCAATAAATCAGGGCTGCATTTGACCTATGGCGATGCGAAATGTTGGCTCTGGACGACCGCTATTGTTTGTGGCTTATTTGTAACCACCTGTGACTTAAGGGAGTCACCATTCAAGAAAAAGTCAAACAGGGTCAAGTCACACGATCTTGTGTTTTAGACCACTTTTATCCTTCACACCTCGCACGATCAGAATATCCAGTATGGGCATCCACGCTGTACTGCACGTAAATGCCCGTCCTCGCTGAAAACCAAATGTTGCTCAGTGTCCAGGGTCATTCAACTTCAAGCCAAAATAAGCGGCATAATAGTACTCACGTTGTCGTTGATGAGCTGCACCACGTCGTTGCCATGAATATAGTGGACCAATAGCGCATCAGTCTAAAATCCGACATCAAAAAAGTAACTTTTCTGAATCATGGGGACATTTGGATGATGTCATGGAATTTGGTTTGATAAACGTATGCCAGTTTGTTGTTCGTTTGAATCCAGTTGATAATGTAGCCTTTCATCCAAAAATTGGCATCATCTCTGAAGATGATTTTTCAATCAATGTTAGGTCAACGGCTCTAGAACTTATTTAGCTACTGCCCGACCTTATCTATGGTCTTAGACGCTGATTTAGCAAAACAGGCTGAATAAATGATAACTACAATAAATCGACAAATATACAGTGAGCGTCAAAAGAAACTGTACAA
>QOCX01006939.1:0-10700 GCA_005959815.1 Sarcophaga bullata
CTTTTAAGCACATATATTCCTATTACTTATCTGATAATTATCAAACTGAACAGAAACGAAAAAAAAAAGAAAATTTTTTTTTATATTTACCAACGACCAACACCTGATAACACACATATGGGACATAATATCCATAATACACACAGTATCACAGTAGTAACAACAAAATGGCTAAACAAACAACTCCCTCCACATGGAAAACATACTGCAGTATTAATGGAAAATAAGTGAATTACAGTTAGTAGAGGCATAATATGTTTGTGCTGATGTTTGTAACACCTTGTAAAAGCGGTTATCGTTTAACTTGAAATTTTTCATTCTGATACTTTAAAATGTGGCAATTACGATTTAAAAGTAATAGAATATCCAGCAACTCCTATCTATCATAATAGAACACATACATACCTAATTGGTCATTACAACCCTGCAGTGGGTCTGCGATCTAGTTTCATACACAATATATGTTGTGTGTGTTAATTTTATCCATGAGTAGCAGGACCTACAGTTTAAAATCGACTCCGAACGAAGGATTTTTGAGAAACTCAGAAATCTGCTGAGAAGAAATCGCCGAAGAAATATGTTTTCATATTTTGTTTTGTTGCAGATGTCTGACCTGGGATTTGAACCGTGGTCTCACCTCTAATAATCCAATACATTACCTACCAGACTACAGTGACTACATATCATAATAGAAGGGCTTTCAACAATTCAATTAAACGCTGGAATTCCCAAAACATAATCCATTGAAGGAAAATTTTACAATTTTCTTAAAAGCCCCTGGTCCAAAAATGTCTAGCACCCCATTTTTTGATAAAAAAAAACAAGATTATCGAATCTGGTATCTGGAAATAATTATGTTTGGTGTGGTTTTGCGACTGGCAGCATGATCGATCCATATTTCTTTAAGAATAATATTAACCAGGCCATTCTTGCTAAGCGAACATGATAGATCTATGATAATAAACTTCTTTTGATCTGAATTTGGTAATTTGGTCAACAATGATATTTACTTTTAACAAAACAGCACTAAGCGCCTCATAGCTCTTAACATATTGGATATTCTGTACGAGTCATTTGAGGACACTGTCAACCGAAATCATTCGATTTGACCCCTTTAGACTTTTTCTTGTCGGATTTTCTTAAATCGCTGGTACATATATGCGGATAAGCCAATACCACATTGGTCCTGAAAGCCATAATAACCTATGCATCTGGTTTCAACACGACGTCGCTACGTGCAATGAATGAGTTGTTTTATCACGTGGAGGCGATGAGAACTGGTCTCTGAAATTGTATGATTTGATCCCGTAAAATTCTTAATTTTGGGGTTTTCTTAAGGAGCATAAACCTCAAAGGCAAAATAGCCTATACAATCGGTCAAATGCAGTCTATTTTATGCGCCAGGATCATGGAAAATTAGACATTTTGGATTCGTTTCAACCAGAGAAGCCCTAGCGGACTTTCGAACAATATTGTAAGGAATACATAATGGCATCAATTGACCTTTCAAACGAGTAACAAATTTCGATAACATTTCACACACACTTCGTTTTATTTAAATTTAAAGATAGGAAGCGCTTAATAAAAGACTCGATATTATTCCTCTAATGCTCAGGAGATTTCTGGCAAAAACTCTGAGAAAAAAAATTGCTATAAAAAAGTTTCTCAAAAATCTGTCGTTCGGAATCGATTTCAAACTATAAGGAACCGCCGCTCATGTACAAAATTAACACACACTACATAAATGGCATGACAGGCTAGAACGTAATCCTGACTAAACGGTTGTAATGAGGGGCTTAGCTTGATGCGTTCTATTCAAAAATCAGGTCATGCTTCCTGGCAATTTTTTAAATTTTTAATATGAAAAGTTGTATTGGAACATTACTAAAGAGTCTCGATAGCTTGTAGATTAAAGACAAGGGAAGTGCTAAAGATACCGATATTATTAGCCTCTCTAATAATTGAAGGCAATGCATTACAAACTGTGGAGTAGGTTATCAGGCAGTCGTTTTGTGACATCCTCAACAACTAAGTTTTTTGTACCGCTATCACTGTCTTTGTTATTGTTGTTGTTGCAATACATTTTAATTTTTCACTTCCATATGCGAGTACATACTATAGACAACATGTTTATCATTCACTTGTACTGCAGCAGGAAGTTTTCAGATGTCATTTGTTCGCATGCAAAAATTCGAATTGTCTGGAGATGACTTCAGTGAAAATAAAAAATTTCTTTCAAAATTATTATCGTCTTCAGTATTAAGGCAATAAATGCGAATTATGAGTTGCATTAGAGGACAAAATTGAATAACAAAAAAAGAAAAAAAAAACACGCACACACAAACAAACAAATGAGTTGAATAACGCCAAGTGAATGGCGAACACATATGAATACTGATGGTATCTTTGGAATTTTCTACAAGGCATTCATATAGAAATTTTTATTTTAAAAGCATAAATTATGTCATGGCAGGCAAATTTAATTGTCGTTATCATTAGGTTTCGTTTCTTTCTTTTAGTTTTTTTCTTATTAAAATTTATTTTATTTATTATAATGCCGTAAATATTTATTTAAGTTTCTCTGTTCAGAGGAGGCTCTATTGCACTTGTGTAGCTAACCCTTGTCGGTTTTTATTTCTCTTATTTCTTGTTTGTGTCTTGTGTTTTTGACAATAAAAAAATTTTGTAGTGAAAGTAGTATTTTGGCTGACTCATGATTATAATGCAAGTGTAGGCATAAAGGAAGTCTTTCTTTCTTTTATTCATTTTGTGTCATAGACAAGTCAACTAATTTGTAAATAAATTCGAATGTCATCATAGGACAGTGACATTTCCATGTATGCACATATAAATGTTTAAATGTAAAAAGGAAAATTGTTGTAAAACTTACTAAAAGTTACAGTGGGCCAATGAGTATGGGATGACTTAAAATTGTCCTCAAATTAAAATGATGCTGGTCAGTGAATCACCTCCCCGAATCGGATCAACTAAGTTGACAAACTTTATTGCTTGGATTGTAAAATAAGTAAACAAGTGAGAGAGTCATGTTAAGCCACAATAAGCTACTTAAGGCATCATGCAACCCATCCACTAGAGTATCATAATGCCCAGATGATTTGAGATACAAAGCC
Source organism: Sarcophaga bullata (assembly GCA_005959815.1). Lineage (NCBI taxonomy): Eukaryota > Metazoa > Arthropoda > Insecta > Diptera > Sarcophagidae > Sarcophaga > Sarcophaga bullata. Next base: position 3,132 of record QOCX01006939.1, read on the forward strand.
GAGGCATGGCTTTGAAAACCAAAACAATGAACGTGTTATAGAATAAACTATTTTTTATCGTCTTATGGTATAGTCTTTCCCGCTAAAAGAGCAATAAGTTCGCCTATCCGTTCTCTGTGTAGCCTTAAAGATGTCTCACTATAATCCAAAGAGCATTTGGTGCTATTCTTTCATTGTTAAAGGTATTGAATGTTTTCATCAACCTGCCTACCATTCCTCTCCTCAGTGCTTCTCGAACAATTGTGTCACCTGTAATTTTATTGCTCCATTTGTCATAACGATCATGTCGTTCAAGAATTTATCTTTCCTTTCGGTGTCCTACAAATTTCAAACTTTTAAACACAATTTTCATTGCAGTTCTCTCTTCATAATAGCATAGAAGTTGTATTAGTCAGAAGTTGTTTCACGATGCAATATTGTCTGGGACAAGTTTTTAAAAATCCTCAGGTAGTTATCGGTCCCAATAACTACTCCAGGCAGCAGCTTCACCATTACGAGTAGAGAATTTGGCTCACACATAGGAACTTGAAGCCAACAGACCATGAAAGCGCACGCAATTCATTCAAAGTAAAATCAATGCCCTTTCGTAACTCTTCCTCCTGTTTCAATTTCCTTTTCTCCTTCACTATCCTCTCAGTATCTCTTCTAGGACGAATTTGCAATGGGTCTTTTTGACCTCTAAGTACTGAACTTGTCCTAATAACAAATACACGTCCTCAAACCTAACCTAACCTAACCTAAAATCAACGCTAATTATTCAAAAAAAAAATAATATTCTCCAATGAAGCTCATTTCCATCTGAATGGCTCAGTGTATACACAAAATTGACAACCAGTCTCACGAGCATTCTGGTCAGACGCAAGAGACTGTGAACGGCGTCCATTGTAGAATCATGACAATGGAGTTCTTGTGGCCTTAACTTATTTCAGATTGCCAAAAGAAATTATCTCCAGATATTCTGATGTCAACTGGCTACCAAGATTATGCGATTCAAAGCCAAACAAACAATATTTTCTCTGGTATTTTGTGGAATCTCGGGTTTATGCGAATAAACAAGAAGTAACAACAGAAATATAGACATCCATACATAATTGGTCATTACCACCCTTCAGTAAGGATTACGACATAGCTTCCCTCACCACTTATGTAGTGTCTGTTAATTTTATACAAGTATAGGGGGGTCTACAGTTTAAAGTCGATTTCGAACGGCAGATGTTTGAGAAACCTTCTCAGGGCAATTTTATTTCATTCTCAAAGTATTTGCCAGAAATGTGCTGAGAGAAATTGAGCTCAAGAAATATTTTTTCAAATTTCGTTTTGTTGGAGGTTTGAACCGAGATCTCACGTCTAATATGCTAACACACTACCTACTAGACTACGGCGACTTCAATAACCGATACAACAACAACAAATTTTAAATTGTTTTATTATTTGTTTAAATTTATTTCATTTTTAAATTTGCTTTTATCTTTGCCTGCTTTTTTTTTATTATAAATTGAAACATCATTTGCTATTGATTGATTCATTCATCATTTAATTATCATATCATAATTATCTGAATTGAATTTGATCAATTTCAATTTCAATATAATAAATCAATCAATTTAAAGTAAACAATCTGCTCTTATTAAACAATAGATCATAATATTTAATTAAAATATTATGTACAATTAACCCAAAATTATTTCTTTTATAAATAAATAGCAAGTAAAAGAAATGACCTTCGCAATAAAAAAAAAATTTTGTTTTTTAAACAATTATGGGCAATTAAATTGATGAATTTATCAATTATTATTAAACTATGTACCTGTAACTGTCATAATTTTTAATTTCATTATTTCTTGCAAAATATGTACTTTCAAGTTCAAAACGTATTTCATATTTCAAAGCTTAAAGATTTAGTTTTTCTTTGCTTGTGCATATTTCTAGCTTTTTAATTATTCAATGAAAAAAAAAAGAACGATATGAATAGTTTCGCAATACCTACACTTGATGATGTATGGATTCGTTTTCTTGTTTTTCTTCTTTTTTTAAATTATTTATTAAAATTAAAATTTAATTCCAAATTCACAATGAAAAAACAGAAACAGAAACAGAAACAGAAACTGAAACTGAAATTGAAACTACCTAATACCTCAAGCGGTAAATTGCTAAAGTTGTTCGTTTCTTTTTTCTTTTTTTTTTTTTGAATCTGCAAATTTATACCAAATATTTAAGGGGGAAAAGAGGGTTTTCACATTATACATTAGCATTCTATGAAACCCTAAACAATGAAACAGAAATTTGCATTCAATTAAATCTCAACAACTACATGTTGAGTACAACTACAACAAGACCAAAATGGCAACAACAAAAAAAAAAAAATAGTTGTTAAGTTTTTATAATTATTTATGGTATAACAACCAAAAGACAAAACCAACAAACTAAGAAAATAAGAAAAAAAAGAACACTCACACACAAACTATTAAAGAAAAATGTATTGTAGCTGGCAAAAAAATGCTGGTGTTAACTTGATAGACAAATTAAGATTGTTTTTCTCTCTCTCCTCCACTTAGTTTGTGTTTTAAATGTTTTCTACAAGTGATGATGTGTCTCAAAGGGCATTGTCAAATTCATATGCTTTAGGGGGGCCATTGAAAAAAATCATTCGTTCATTAAACATAAAAGACTTAAGAAACAAACTTGACTTACAAAAACAAGCAAAACCATGGAGACTACTTCATTACAAAACCTCCAAGCTCTTTGTATTTAAAATGTAAATGAAAGCCAGTAAAGAGTAGTGCTGAAATGAAATATGGAAACATCACTTGCTGCTTTGCTATGAATTTCATTGGCGATACTCCATAGTGAAGACATGACATCATCAAGAATAGTTCTCTTGAGTAACTTTTGGTTAACTACTAAGGACCATAAATACTAGATAATCATCTTTACCAATTTTAATTTAAGCTCTCCGGAATGGAATTCTAACGCATTCAAGCTGTAAAAAGTTGTAGAACATGGGGAAGATTTCGACAAGTAATTTCAATGATTGTCTATACAACAAAAGAATCTGAGCCATTTGGTGGACTTTAGGAGAATTAGGGAAAAGGAAATTCCCTGCTTACTAACGTAATTATTTCAAACAGTGTAAGATAACGTGGTAATTTATGAGTCTTTTGCTTTGGCCGCCTGGAATATAATGTGACCAGTCAATTTATCCCATGTTTTTAGAGGACAAGGTATCTCTATTGTCGGCCTTATGTATGAATTCAGACATGTAAGAATGGTATATTCGTAGCACGTTACCACCAGTTAACATGGACCGCTGGCTATTTGTTGTGACATAAAAATTCATACCCCAGAATGAACAGTGTCCACAGTATTTCGTAAGGCCATTACTTAGTTTTCTTTGATGTCACTTTATTTGTATTGATTACCCCCCCCCCTTGATTTCAAACTGGCTTCATATCCAACACTCCTAGTTATTATGTGCTGCTATGCTTGGACATAGCTCCCTAATTCGATATCCACTGTATGTTTCTGATGTAAATATTTCTGAAATGCGTCGTAGTCGAGTGGTGTAGTAATCGTTGGCTTACTAGTCAGACAACTGGCAACAAAACTAGGAACGAAAAGTATGTTATTTTTGGCAGAACTTCCTCTCAACACATTTTCTGGCAAATATACTCTGAGAGTAAAATTGCCATGAAAGTTCTCTCAAAAACCTAGTCGATCGGAAAGGACTTAAACCAGTAGGTCCACCACACTCATGTATAAAAATTAACACACAACATAGTGGTGTAACTCCCTAACTGAAGGGTTGTAATGACTAATTAATGAATGGCATGTATGTTAAGATGCTTCCATTGAATTCCCGCCAATTCGTTCTTTGTATTCATTAAGTTACTGTATAGCAATTCAAAAAGACCTGCCATCTATCAAAGATGAATGTAAAGTTCTAGTAAAGTAATCTAATGGTTTAGAAATAGCAGTCAAAGAACAGGAAAGTACACACAAAACCACTCGTAAGTAGACTTTTCTTTTAATTTTCTTGACTGTATTGATGCTTGATTTCAAAATGCAGGATTATGGTTTCAAGTTAACTTTTTTTTTAAATGTCTTCAACGGAGATACCAGATGGCTTGAACAAAATGCTTGAAACCACTATGGAACCATGCTCAATACTTGTAAATTCCATGAAACATGGAGAAAGTTGTTAAATACTAGCGCACACAAAATTGATAAATAACTCTGGCGCCCACCCAACTCTCATTTAGTGGCCTATTTCCCATATCAGCACAGAACAAATAGTACGAAAGTTTTCAACAAAAAAATATTCTTATGTATACAAGGTTAACACAGAAAAAAACAGCTTAAATAATAGAAAAATCAAAACCAAAACAACCACATTAAATCAGTTTTTTTCAGTTGAATTTTTGTTTTGTTTTTTTTCGCCACTTAAAATAATTTTAACAAATCAGTAGATCGTCATAGAAAAAAAGAGACAGTCACAGAGAATAAAAGAAACTACGAATAATTTGAAAACGATAACGGGTTTTTGAAGTAATCAAACTGATTTTGAATAGTTTAAGAAAAGCAATCAATGCAATAAAAAATTGAAATTTAATTGAATCGAATCAAGATATACAACACACACCTCCTCAATTTAAAGTTAATTTTTTTTTTTTGAAATTCAAATCAATAATCAACAAAAGCAAATGCATTGAAATTAATAAATAAACAGAACTGTTACAAGCAACAAATTGGTTTTAATAAACAAAGGCCCAAAGGGACACAAACGTTTAAATACCCAATACAACATAACTACATAGCATACATACATAAGTATATGGATGGACTACCCTTGGCTATATTATAGAAAATAATTGAACAGAAAAAAACAGAAAAAAATCCCTAAATATTTTCGCTTTTGCTACAATTTAATACAATTAAATCGAAGAAATAAAACGTGGACAATAAAATTAAAGAAATAAATTATTTTAATACATAATGATCAGTTTTAATTCGAAACTAAAACAAATTTATGACTAAATTATGTTTTATTAACCTCCAGCAAAGGCGTTTTATCTCATGAGAATTGTATGTGTGTGTGTGTTTTGAACTTAATGTATAATAAAATTAGGTTAATGATCACCCCCACTTTTAATTTGATTGATTTCAAGCCTAAATTAAATGGCTATTCAAGGTGTGTAAACTGAATTGATTATTTAGGTTTTAGTAACAATGTCTGAACAAATTTAAAATATTTTTGAAAACAATGCATGAGACGTTAAAGTGTTATAAAAGAACAAAAGACTTAAGCAATGAACTTTATTTTAGTTTGCAGATACGACTATGAGAATAATTCAAAATTTTTCTAATTTCTTTACAAAGATTCGATCAGGATAAATAGGCCTCCTTTACGAAAATAGGAAAGAGTTTGTTTTGTGATAGGTAGGGAATTCGAAAAAGAACCAAAGACAGAATGTAGCGTGCTTGGCAGACTATCGTTTTCTTTCGACGATAGTAGACTTGCTGGCTGCTAGGGTTTAATATGGCCAATATAAGGCTGATTAGAGAATCCCTAGCATGCCATATCATAGCCGAGCTATTGAAGGATAAGTGGTGATAAGAAGCATTTGAAATATTTGTTACTGTCCAGTCGTTGATAGTAAGAGGATTTCTTTTTGGTAAGAGTTTTCTTTTAACTCGGGGGCCTATATTCAGACTCCCTTGAATCGAATCCCCTCCGAATGAAATTGTAGTTGTCATCATGGCTTTACACATCCTCACGTCAGCCTATCGGACAATAATTTTTCTTCCAAATGTTTATAATGGTTTGGGTAGTTTTTTTCGTGTGAACATTAAATCAGTTTATCTATTAATTTGCTATAGGTAAGATTGCGGTTCTAAATAGTGTTTAGTCTGTTATTAGGATGCTCTTGCTCCTAATTATTTACAAAATTCAGCGAATGTTTCGTATGGTAATTTACCTGTTAAATTAAAAGGTTCTTTTTAACTCGCTTTATTGAATTTTTCTTTTTGTTTTTTACCCCACTTCAACGATTTTGTAATGATTTGTGTGCTTGGAGAAGATATCAGTATATTTAAGGGTTATCTTATGAAGATTTCTGGGGACATTAAAGAGCCCCTGCTTACGCACTAGGACAAGCTGATACAACAGCTATATGAATGGATTTATACACGAGCTTGTGCATAACAAGTGATCTCTCACAGACTTTACACATTCACAAAGGAAAGATGTGAAATGAACTCACTGGTGCAGTGAACAAACACATCTGGCTCGTGGGACAAGAAACTTCATAACAAAGATTGAAAATAATACAATCGACTTTTGCAGAAGCTGAATGATGAGAAAGAAGTGGAGACCAGAGAACATCGATCTATTAGAATGATGGAAAAGTGTCAAAGAGAAAACGTGGCTGATTGGTTCACAACAGTAGGTCCTAGTATGAAAGGGTTTTGCAATCTGTGATTCCCCAGAACCAAGAGCTTCTATGAAAATGTGTTTAACCGACTTAGGAACAACACTTGTTGTAAATCGATACAAATAAAAGGTTTATGTTTGAATAAAGAAACAACAATTTTTATAACAAATCATATTACATTATGGCTTTGACCGTATTGCGACTACATTGCCACTGACAGCTAACGTAACTTTAATTACCAGGATAATTAATGAAGTTTTATTTAAAATTTATTCATTTCAAGGTTCTTTGATTGTTTAGAATTTACCAGCATAATTATTGATTTGAAATTTTACAGTCCTGTAAAGGCAGTTTGGAAACATGTTCACATTCCCTATACTTTGTTTACAAAAAAAATTTTTTTTTTTTTAATTTAAAGTCAAATTTTATTTAAGAATAAAAACTTAAGCAACAAACTTTTACTTTGTCAAAAAAATTTTTTGTTTTGTTTTTTTGTGTAGAATCTTTAAACATTTAGTGTAAACCAAACCTCTACTAGCTAGCGATACTAGCAAAAACCACAAAAAACAGAAAATATTTTAAAAATTTGTTTACAAACTTCCAACCGAAAAATAAAAAATAAAATGAAAACATTTGCATACGAGTACTGTATATGTTGATCTAAAAAGCTTGTTGATATGTCACCCTGTCCACTCACACACACACACACACTGCTAAATACTAATAAAACCAATGAAAAAATATTTGAGAAAATAGAAACTTTTGTTGTAGTGTTTTGTGTTTGTATCTCTCTAGTTCATATGACCTCCGGCGGGTGTTTACGGTTAACATGATTTAAACAGCTGTGTTATAATATTTTTGGTCTTTTTTTTTTAAAAAAAAGTTTTCCTCCATTTATTATACTGTTTTTCTGTTTTCGATCAATAAGAAGTATTCAAACTGTCCTAAACTGGTACATATAGTGTGGTAGTAAAAGTGTGTGCGTATGTTTGTTATGCGGTCATTGAGCTCTGTCGTGATTTTTTAGCCTTTTTTTTTTCTACGTATTTTCATGCCGCTTTATTTAAATTTTTTGACTTGGTCAAGCACAAGAACCGTTCTGTTGAAACGGGACTCAACAGCATTTGGCCATAAATAA
>QOCX01006940.1:0-10700 GCA_005959815.1 Sarcophaga bullata
ATTTACAAGATATTCCATACACATTTTTTTTAATTCGTTTTACGCGATTTTCTCAGGAACGTATATATCGTGCAAAACGAGGAACGGGTGTATCTGTAAAATTATTTTTAATAAAAACGAGATGGGAATTCAATTCACTGTGTGCAAATATTTCATTTTTTTCCACTAGCAGCCTGATGTTTTAAAGCATATTTATTAATAATTTGAATTTTATTCTAAGGAATGATATTCACAGATTATATTTCACAACCTATGACGAGGTTACATGTTTTAAATATTTTATGTGTCTCTCGATCTCGCTGGCGAGTTTACATCATCCTCCCGCCCATGTCGAAATATCCAATGAGGAATGAACTGTGTGACACGTGACGTCAACACGTTAAAACACATGCCGTTAGTCTTCTCACCATCCAAATTAGGTCAAATGAAATTGTACGTCATAGAGTTACAGAGCTTGCCGTTGATAACGATGGACGTTCTTAAAGAAATATGAACTACACGTTCATGGGTCAGATGTATATTGGTATCGTTTCTAATTCAACAATTCTATTTGTTTACGTACCCATTTATCCAGAAAAGGACCTCGTCGCTGAAGATTTGTTTTCGATAAAAATTAGGGCCAACTGTTTGAGAACTCATGCAGCGAATACACGTAAAATTCCCAACGGTCATGCATGGTGATTTGATAAAATAGACTGAATAAATGATAATTTAATTATTATTTGATAATGATTATTTAATTAAATTATCATTATTTAATTAAATTATCATTAACTTATTATCATTTATCAATTAAGTAAAACCTATTTATGGTCTTAAGGCATTGAGAGAATGTAGACATAATAAGTCCTTTACATTAAATACATTTCTTTGTTTAATTCATTATCTCAAGGAGGCCATGGTATTAAAAGTGTACCAGAAATTGTTTTCTTACGTCTGTTAAATTACAACCTTCTAACACATCAATTATTAATCTCTTATAATTGCTGTGGATTTCGATTTCTCTTTTGCCTTTTAAAACGCACAATAACAACCGGCAAAAGTATTGTCAGACGGTATACATATTTCCTTTTGAAATTACACAAGGCAATGGTTTTACTTCATTTAAACTCAAATGTTTCCTTAAGTTTAGTAACAACAAAAACCACAACAATTTTTTTGTTCTTCCTTTCAATTACATTTCCTCCAGGTGTGTGTGTGTTTTTTTTTTGTTTGTTTTCATACTAAAAGTTCTGCAGAAATTTTGAAAAGTTTTGTTGTTTATTTTTTCTATTACTGTTGGTTTGTCGGTTATTGTTGTTTTCTCCCTGTTTCTACATGAAATAACACAAGAAAGTTCTCTTAATTTCTTTTCGTTATTGCATTGGGGGAACTATTTTTCCCTGACGCTTCCCTGATGAATGGAAACAATCGAAAATCATTTCCATTCCTAAATCCAACAATGAATTCAGGCCAATTGCCATTTTTCATTCCTATCTAAAGTAATAGAAAACCTCATGGCCAGACAAATGAATGAGTATCTCGCAATTAACTAATTTCTTATCGAATATGACAGTCCGGATAATGAAAGCAAGGAGCTACACTACTGTTTTAGTCAATGTAGTTGATGACCTATAGGTTGAAACTTGATGAAAACTACATTAGCGTTTTTAGTTCTTTTGGATCACACCACGGCTTTTGATAGATTGATCACAAGATATTATTGAAGATGCTACATACTCTCTTTCATTTTTCTGATTCGGCTTTAATCTTATACAGATCACAACGTATTTACTTAAAGGAAACATCTCGGATTCCCTAAACGTTTGGAAGAGGGATTCCTCAGGGATTAATATTAGGCTGCTCTTTGTTCAGTTTTACATTAACGACCTACCTGATGTCTTGGATAATTGAGCGTACACATGTACGCAGATGACGTTCATCTTTATCGTATTGAGAGTATCGAATTATGTATAGACTTGATTAACTTTGATTACGGAAAATGACAACTGGCCAAGGCCAATAGGACTTTGTATAAATCCCTCAAAATCTGAATGTTTATGGCTATCCAGAACTAAGAGAGCATTTTCTGTGCCTGAGGATAGACTTTGTTGAATCGGAAACCAATCTAACATAGTCTAACACATTAATGTATCGTTGGTAGAGTTTAAGCATACTTCGAAACTTATGCCTGTAATAGATTCGACGTCTCCTTTGCATACGAATGCAAGCTGCTAAAACGCACTTACTTCTTGTTCTTTTATACGGATGTGAAAATTTTCACGAAACTGTGATACCTGATGATAGGAGAAAACTCAACTTGGCTTGCAATATTTATAGCGCGATATGTATTATTAGAGGACGACGCGACCATATTTTCACAATTTTCTTATCAGATATTTAAAGTTGTCATATTGATTATATGTATATAGTTGGCAAGTTCAAATATGAACTTAATTTTAAATGTTAAAAGTGGGATGGTCCTCTCTTTAGCTTAACGCTCACTTCTACCTTATCGTCCACTTAATGAATGAAATGAAAAACAATTTATCTAACGCTAAAATCCTCCCCTTTAGTTAACAGCAAGTTGAAATAATGACTCTAATACAAATACGGAAACGCTTGTTTGTGCAGTAACTTGAATCTTATTTATTAAAAATTTTTTTGTCGTTTTTGTCGTTAATATCTTCAAATATTTTTGGTTGAATAAAAATTATGATGATATTGTTACAAAAATGGAAATGGCTGTAACGTCGTTTAACATTAAAGTGTTAAACAAAAGCTGCAAAGCAAAACAACGGGACTTGTTTACTTCATTAACACATTAACAACAACATCAGTAATAACAGAAATAGAATAAGCAGTAAAATAACAAACAAGACGACAAGCAACAACTCTGACAGGACGGAAAGTAAACAAGATAACAAAAACAACAAAGAAGGAAAACATGTATGAATTAAACAACAGTTTACAGTTATAGAAATCTCGGTGAAGCGACGAAAACCGGAACCTTCACCTAGGTGAAGGTGTTTAGGTCGCTATATAAGAGGCAAGACAAAGCAGCGCGCAACTACGGAGTGGTTTCGGTCAGTCTTTTGTGAGACGCGTTGCGTGGAAGTACCATCGCTGGTTGAGATTCTCCGTTACAAGATCTACAGAGAAATGTGATAATACTTTATTGTTTTATCGCAAAAGGGCAGGTAAACAAGAACATTATCAATGCTTGTTGTTAGATTCAGTTGTGAGCGTTGTCCGTTTGTGATTAAAAAAGGAATTCTTAATTAAAATGAACACAATTTATTTTATTTTTATTTCATCTCGGTCATATCTCAACACGTTTGTAAGAGGTAAAAACGTAACAATATATTTGTTTCGTTTTCGTTTTTAATCCAATTTAACGTTGTCGTAACTTTGTTTGCAAATTTATATCTATTTATTCTCTGCTATAAATTTGGCACAGCCTGTACTTGCAGAATAATTTGAAAAGTTTTAAACTTTTACTGTGTATTGGCTAGGAAGGCTGTTTTTTCTATTCTGATATATATTACTATGTATAGCTTCCCCTAACTCTAGACAGTCAGAAAATGTATACTTTTTATTTATAACGATTATTCAAATCATTGTATATTATGGGCCTGTCTGTGTGTACTGTGTTGGTTTATTAAATGTAGGTCAAAGAACCAGTCATACCATCCAAAAAAATTAAAAAATATTTCGTTGATTTCTTCAGAGTCTACAAAAACTCTGAGAGTAAATTAATTGCTGAAAAGTTTTTCAAAATCGTCGTTCATCATTTTACTGTAAGTCTCGCACTCATATCCTAAAATTGACATAACTCGTGTGGGAAGATAGATCGCAATCTTAACTGAACAGTTGTTGCAATTTGTATTATGCATGTGTATATGTCTAATAAACGACGGGGAAAAGGAAACTCTTGTAGAATTTTATATGTTTGTTCGTTCTACATTAATACAGACAGGTAAAGTGCAATACATACGTACATAAAATGGTAACATTATTAGACAGCGTAAGATAGAAGTTTTCCCTTTACAAAGGAGCAAAGGGCACTGTTTGCGTACCATCATCAATTGTAATATTTTATGAGCCTGTCTAGTTGATAGTGTGTTGGCTTATTAGATATAAGGCCTTGGTTCAAAGCCCAGGTCATATATCATAACGAAAATATGAAAAAATATTTCTTAGGCGACTTCCTCCCAGCAGATTAATGGCAAAAACTCTGAGAGTACATTAAATTGCAATGAAAAGTTTTTCAAAAATCTTTCGCTCGGAACCGACTTTAGACCTGTAGTTTCAAACACAAAAATAACTGGTGGTGAGAAGATAGGTCGTCATCTAACTGAAGTGTTGTAATTACTAATTATGTAAAAATGCATGTGTATGTGTCTAACTCAAATAAGAACAGGAAAAAGGAAACTCTTTGAATAATTTATCCTTTTAAATTCTGAATTATAAATTAATAAACAAAGTTAAGGTGCAAATACATGCGTACATAAAATGGTAACATTCATACAGACTGCAGTAACGGATAAAATTTTCCCCTCTTTATAAAAGAGCATTGAGCAACTGTTGCTATCCGGAACGAATATATGCCGAAGGGTAAAGGGCCGTTTATTCCAAAGGTAAATAAAGAATACCACATATTCGAGTTCTTGCAGACCGATTAGTGTTACCTTTTCTGCTGGAAACGTAAGATAATAGAAAGAGTACCACTGCATACTAAGCAACACACTTCTAAGGCAGGCTGATAAACTGAGACAGCTCCATTCAGGAGACCTAAAGAATAGAACCATAAGTGAATTCCTTAACTTGAGGAGCGCATTTAATAGCACTTTTGTCACGCGGTTATAGACAGGGTCATTGGATAGAAGAGACATAGAATCCATGATACTCAGGTGAATAGCAGAGATTCAATACAAATAATCTTCGAAAACATACACAGTAAATAAGGTAATAAGAGCCCATACTACGTAGATAAACTATTGATACAAACAATCTGAGCACTAGCAAAACAAATCTGAAGAGATTCTCTAAGGACATTATTCAAAGTAATCTTGAAATTGTAAGTCGTTTGGTGCATGCCAGTGTGCATGAAAATGAAACCGAGTAAGAGCCACAATTGGAAAAAGTTCTAATTGGAAAAATATTTCGACTGGAAGGGTGAGATAACAGCACGAAAATGAAGGGCCATAGTCGCCTCAGTCTAGTGGTAGTTTGTTGGCTTATTAGACGAAAGGCCAGGGTTCGAATCCCCGGTCAGACATCAAAAACGAAATTATGAAAAATATTTCGTCGGCGGCTTCCCTCTCAGCAGATTCTGGCAAAAACTCTGAGAGTAAAATAAAATTGCCTAAAAGTTCCTCAAAAAAATCTGTCGTTCGGAGTCGACTTGAAACTGTAGGTCCCGCCACTCATGTATAAAATTTACACACACAACATAAGTGGTGTGAGAAACTAGGCCGTAATCCTGACTGAAGGATTCTAACGGCCAATTATGTATGTATGTAGATATATACCATTATGGTCAGCCCGTAGTAACCTATGGGGTAATTGCTTGCGCAGATGATATAAATCTGAGAACAAGGTGGAGGATATACAGAGACTAGCGTACGGTAATATAACACTAACAATAATAGCCTGTTCTACATCGGCGCTGGATGCTCTGTTAGATTTAAAACAGCTGCACATGTCAGTGAAACTGAAGCTTTGTTACTATGATAGGTTTGTATTAGAAGATCAATTTCTAATATGAATCATAAGGGAATTCGGTGATTCTTAAAGAAACGGATATATACTTATTATTTGCTCCCAATTCTTACTTGTCTTCATTGTTAACAAAAGTTCAGCGAGACTTTGTAGTGTTTATTTATTAGACGAAGTGGACCAATAGCGTTAATCTGTTTTGGTGGGTAGGGAAAAATTTACGTTACAAATTTTTGATTCGCTTTTAAATCACAAAAAGCGTGGATTAAGTAATAAAAAAAATGACATTACTGTGATCCAAACCAAATTTTTAGTCGAATGCCGAATTTTTGGTAATTTTTGGAATTTAGTTTAAGTTTCTTTTTTACAAAATTGGCTTCTTTGAGAATGATTATTTGATTATTATATAGTATTAGTAATAATATATAGTATTATAAATTTTATTTGGAAAATATGTATTTACAGTTGTTGTTCAGCCTAAAATATTTTTATTTGCACAAAATATTCAATTATATAACAATCTTAACTTTTAAACACCTGGTTTTAGTTTTCTTTTCCTTTTAATGTTCCTTGTTATGATTATTCTCAACTTTTACTCTTTCTGGAATTATTGTTCAGACTTTAAAATGCTTAAAATAGTTGTAATATTTTTACGTTAATGTTTCCGCATAGCAAGTTATGAATTTTTAATTTCCTTTTTAAACTGGTTTCATTTATGATTGCATGATGCGAACATAAAGTATGAAGGATAAAAAGAACAATAAAACAATTGGAATTTTTTTATAACTGAAGATTTGTTTCAATAATATTATGTGAGATTTTTATTTTTATTGTAAGACTGAATTTTAATTTAAAAATATTTTTGTTTCCTATTACGTAGCTTACTTATAAAATAAATATGTTAAAATATTGGGTAAAAAATTGTTACCGTCCAATGAATTCATTAATCCTTTAACCTTTCCTTCGTCGTATTGACAACTCGTGTTTATAATTAAAATTTTTCCCTTTTTTCTGACGGGTGTTTGTTAATAATTTTGTATGCCTTAAATTATATTTAAAAACAATTGCATTTTAATTTCGTTTTCTTATATTAATAACATAAGAATCAATTAAAACTAAAACATTGAGAATTTTTCGCATTCAGTTTTATCTCTTGAAATCCTTTTTAAATATAACTCTTGTCGTGATTTTCGACAAAGTTATGACGTTTGGTGAATTTAAAATAATAAGTATTATATTCCAAGGTTTAATAAAGATTGAAAATTTGATTGAAAAATTAAGAATAGATATTCTTGGAAAGTACATGGGGTTAGCTATGGAAAGTATTTGTAGTTTTTTTTATATAGAAATATACATGATTTACAAACTTACAACAAATACTAGTTAACAATAATCATTTTTTATATGTATCAGTACCAGTTAATTTCAAGATTTTTAGTACTATTATAGAAGTAAGTATTTGATTTAGCAATATTAATTGAGAATTTTTTTTTAAGATATATATATCTATATTAATAATATCGGCCTTTATGACTTAAGATTACCAAGATGTTAAGTACTTGTATTTTATAGACACATCCTAGCTTGTATAAAGAATGAAATAAAATACAATGAATAAAATCTTGTGCACTTACCACCAACAGAAACTAAATTTTTTAAATAAAAATAATTATTAACAAATTCAATTATTCCTCTTTGTTGTTTATATTAATTATGTTCTGAATGTTGGTTCAGTAATTTTAAACGCAAAATACTAATTAACAATACACATGTTCAAAAAATAAAAGTTTATGATACAAACATAATTGGCCA
Source organism: Sarcophaga bullata (assembly GCA_005959815.1). Lineage (NCBI taxonomy): Eukaryota > Metazoa > Arthropoda > Insecta > Diptera > Sarcophagidae > Sarcophaga > Sarcophaga bullata. The sequence continues at coordinate 7,513 of QOCX01006940.1, forward strand.
TTACAACCCTTCATTCAGGATTACAGCCAGCTTCTCACTTCACTTATGTTGTGTGTGTTAGTTTCATACATGAGTGGCGGGACGGGACATACAGTTTAAAGTCAACTCCGAATGACAGATTTTCGAAAAATTTTTCATGTCAATTTTATTTTCCCTTAGAGTTTCTGCCAGAAATCTGCTGAGAGGAAGTCGTTCAACCGAAGAACATATTTTTCCACAAATTCGTTTGTTGATGTCTGACCCCCGGGGTTTTCCCTTCAGAACTGGTGGCCTTTCGGTCTAATGAATTCAACACACTACCTCACTAGACTACAGCGACTTCAAAAAAATCTATTAGTTGAAAAGTGTGTAATTTCACCCTCAGATTTGTTTTAAACAGAATATCGATGACAATACAAACCTTAGGAACAGGGGAAGTATGTATCATTAGAGATTATTCCTATTGTATTTTAATGTGTAAAGTATAGAAACAATCTATTCGGGTCCTTTCACCAGAACTTAGGGTTTAGCGTCGCAGATTGCGTGTTTATTTCATTGGTGAAGAATCTCTGGCATTACACCATGTGTGTATTCTAGTTATTCAAATCTTTCATGTCGATACTTTCCGGTAACTTTAAAATAATGCCTTCATTCCAAGTTCGATATAACCTACTTTTCTGAATACATCCGCAGAAGTTTTGCTTTGACTACGAGATATAGAATTTCAGTATATATTATATCATCACCTACTGCCTGGCTACTAGTTGGTTTTGCGATTGACTATTTAGACTGGGAGGGTAATATATATTATTCTATCCATTAAGTTATTTGGCGTATGACTTATTGCCTAAACAGGAAGTTTTTGGAACAGATCATAGCTAGTGAATTGTGAGATCTAAGTAGCTTTGACGTCCCGAAGGAAGTACACTTCACAGCGGCGCCTGTTGCGCAAGTGACGAGGGTTTGAGGCGGGTGGTGTCGGCAAGTGAGTTGAGTAGTATGAAGGCTGGTGTGATGATTATCACGAAGGAGTATATGACTTTAGTGTTCGTTTCTTGTTTGTATCGTGGAACTCTCATCCGTTGAGACCAACAGATTAGATATTCCACAGAGGTTTTATGCGGCTTTAAGCTCTAGTTTCTTTCACATTTATTAGGAAATAATAGTTACTGACTTTAATCTTGAAGGAATATTAAGCACCAGAGGTAGATGTGAGCAGTATAATGCCTTTTAATTTGATAAATGGATATATATGCACTTGGGGCTCCCTAGTGTGGTGGCGTTGCAGATTACTGTATTTTACGAAGAGTATCTGAAAACCCAAACTTTACTTATGGGAGGAATTTGTCGGCATGTTAGCAATGGGTCAGTTTTGCTTAAATTGGGTTTTGAATCCAATGTCGGAAAACCTTCAGAGTGTTACGGCCTGTTGACGAAAGACATTCCCGAGCATAGGACACTCAGGCTGTATCGATTTAACGGTGTTGGTGTTGCGTCAGCTTAAGAAAAAAACCTGTATTTGACACAGAAGCCTCTGGAGCAAACTTAAGATGTTAACGATGCGGCAGGGCGTGTTGGATGCAATACGTCTGAATATTTACCCGGCTAATAAATGGATTCTAGATAAAGAGTCGAATGAATTTGGGAGTTTTTGTTTGCTGATTCGAAGGATACGTGGTAAGGATTATCAAACTATCTCCAAAAGTGGCCATTTCTAAGTTAAAATTTCAACCGGCCGCAATTGGTGGATACTGCGTAGGTTGTACGAATCAAGGCAAAACGAGTAATTCTGCAATGTGACTACGCCGCACTAATTCACCTCATTGTTAAGGTTTTCATACAAGTTTAAATTTAGTGATTGTTCGAAGCATGAATTGTACTGTAAATACGTTGATTGATCATAGGGATCACTTCATATTCTGGGAGCTTCCAACAGCTCATAATGCAATATGGTAGTTAGTTCAAAAAAATTCAAAACATTTGATTGTGATAAGCGTCTGAGTTAGTGTTACTGTGGTTTTCAACACAGGTAGTTACTCAGGGACACAATTTAATAACTAAAAGTTTAAACAGACTGATTTAAATTGTATAGCAACGGACTTCTCTTTTAATATTCAATCCCACTACCTATTTCAAAAAGCAGGACGAACTTAACCATCCAATATATTGGAGCAGAATGTCTGAAAAAGGTGTTATGTGATATTTTTAAGAATGATCCTTTTTTCCTGCCGTACGATCAACGAAACTTTAGGGCCTTTACTTTTCTTGCGGTATGCAGTTCGAAATTTGTTCAAATTGAAAGGCGCCAGTCAATGTGCTACAACAGGCGTTTTATTTTGTTCAAAAACAGAGTAAAAACTGCTTCGCTATATACGAATTTCCACGGTATATGTAGAATTAATAAACGAAGCAAACTTTTGGTATTTTACCGCGGGTCTAAAGTCAACAGCTCCAAATTGTAAACTGTTTTGTTATTGAGATTTGTGTAGATAAACAAAGTTAAAAAAACACCTTATTTTTAAAATTTATAAATTTTTTTATTAAAAATAGGAACTTTCAACAAATTTTGAGGTTGCGGGTATAGGCAACACTGCGCTATAATGGACAAAAAAAATAACAAGTTATACTGAAACTTAACTTGAAAATTCATTTATTATGTTTTCATATTTCTGTTTAAATAGACTAAGGACTGAGAAAATTCTTAAAACAGATTTTTGTTTTTGTATAACTACGCCGCATTTTTCACACATAGTATGGGTGAATCCAGCACAGTTAGGATGCTTGGATCGAATTTTTTTCTCCACCAATTGAGGCAGTTTTCTTTTTTAGTCGGTTCACCAGAGTTATTTAGTACCGAACGATAACTCACGTTTTCGAAAGATTCTTCAATAAATTCGGCAACATCTTGATCCATTCTATCCCCACGTATGCTTCTCATGCTTTAGAAAATAGTTTTCCAGCTCGTCCGTGCACGTAAATTTGTGTCGAGAGTCTTCTAAAATTTTGTAAAAAATATGTAGATTCCCTTTTTTCATAATATAGCCTACAAGATACAAACTCTAAATTCCTTCATAAATTCCCAAATAACTAAAACAAATTCGAAATACGGGAGTAATAACTGATCTTTAAATACTTACCTTCCAGATTTTCACTACATATACGAAAAAGCGACCGCGAAACTATTTTTTATAAAATATTTTTAACGCATT
>QOCX01006941.1:0-10700 GCA_005959815.1 Sarcophaga bullata
CGATGCTATCTTATCTGTGATTATCACGCATTGCCTTGTAAGGAGACATTTAAAGCTCTGTGGTGTTAAGTTTAACGACTTCTTTAGTAGCTATTGAGCTGATGAAGCGTGATTTGCCGCCTACGTCTTTGTCTTGCCTTAATTTAAGGCACGTGAACATACTTTCTTGGATGTGAGGTTTTAGATTTAAAGGTTGAGAACACTTGTAGCTTTGTAAAGAACACAGATTAGTTCAACGTAGGGAAGTCTGTTTAATTGATCATACTTTCCTGGATGTGATGCTTCAGAGTTGAAGGTTGAGAACAGTTGTGGCTTTGTAAGGAACACAAATTGCTTCAGCGTAAAGGAGGGTGTCTGATTAATTCGGTTTTCGTGAAATGAATGTGGACACGATGGTTTAAATGAATTAAATTGTGTCGGTTCAGGGACATCTCCATATCTAGGTTGCCAGCAAAACTATTTTCACTGCTCTGAAGGGATAAATTTTGCGCTTTTTTACTTACTTACTTAGGTACTTTGGTTAGAACTACAACCTAGCTTGTCTTAGAACCCATGTTGTGTGAGTTAATTTCATACACGATAGGACCAACAGCAACAGATTTTTGAAAAATTTTTTCTTGCAGAGGTTTTTGCCAAAACTTTGTTGAGAGGAAGTCGCCCAAAAGAAATATTTTTTTTATGTTTCTTGCTGTTTGCAATGTCTGAACGGGTGGATACGCTACCTACTAGACTTGCAGAGGTTTTTGCCAAAACTTTGTTGAGAGGAAGTCGCCCAAAAGAAATATTTTTTTTATATTTCTTGCTGTCCACGATGTCTGAGCTGGTGGATATACTACCTACTAGACTACAGCGTCTTCCTATGCTTATTTTAATAGAGAAAATGTACTTTATTTCAGTTTTTATGGTTTTTTCTTCTTTTTCTTGTGCATAAAAATTTATTTTTAAATATTTTGTAAACAATTACCCTCGCATGCTTATAAAAATTCCGCTTAAACCAGCAATTTATTTGGCAAAATCCTTTGTTGCTATTAAAAGGGTGGGCAGCATATCCCTCTTTCTGTCTGTATATCATATAATACGTGTCACATATAAAGATGAGAATAAATAGTGAGTCCATCATCATTTATATTCTAGTTTAGATTACCAACAACAACAACAACTGTCTTATGTACCCTAACCAGTAATATTAAACACTTTTGTGGAGTTTCATTGCCATAAACAATCAAAGAGATTATCTTTAAAATTGAAATTACAATACCGTTTTGGTGTTCAGTTGGTTGCCAAGCCATGCCATGCCACTCACCATAGCCTGGTACAATGGCATAGGAGTTCGTATTGCCATTGCAGATGAAAGATAAGACAGGGATATTTTAATGTGTTCGTGTGTTCGTGTGGTATGTTCATTCAGAATATCAATTTTATGTTTTTTAGGATTTTTTCTCTTTCTCTTTCATTTTTCTTTTTTCCCGTTTTCTTTCTTAAACTTTAAAATGAATTTTTATTTCATTCGTGGTTTGTTTTGTTCTTTTTTTTTTCTTTTCGTATGCTTTCATATGCAAAAGAAAACAAACTTTTCTACTTACAACTGCTACATACCACCATGCCATAGACATGCATCCAGCTCGGAGTATTCGAAAGCGCTGTACAGCGGGGGTACAAATCCTAAACTTGAGCGCATAATATTTCTTCTACGTTCCTCGTTTTAAGTCTTAAAAATGTCTGTGATTTTGTGTTGTTGCCTGAAATGGAAAATAAACTACACACACACACATACACACGCTCCCACACACATATTTGCAAATCGCAAAAAAATATCAGAGAAATCATCATCATGCGTGGTTTTATAAAAAAAATTTCGAAAAGTTTCTCTTTTCCTTCTTGTCTTCAACAACAACAACAACAATTTACAAATATTAACTTGGCAATAGAAGAGAAATTTCATAACAAACATTCAAAGAGATAAACTTATAAATACCATAGACAAAGTTGACAGAGTCTTAAAGGAGTGAATTGTTAATTTCACATATGAAGGGTTTTAAAAGCCTGCAACATAGCAAAAGTCTCCAGCTGAAGAGCTCTGCAGACGTATTTCAATCTACAATGAATCTCAATTCTGAAAGCCTTACAGTCCCTGTGACTTTATCCTTAAATTTCGAAATTCCATTTCACCACTGAAATACCACCAGGATACTTGAGTGCTCTATTGAGTATAAGAATCTCCAAACCAAGTATAGAAACCTTGCTTTGGGCACTACATACATACATATAAACAGATTCGGTCATTACAACCCTTCAGTCAAGATTCCTCCCTCGTCAGATACCCTAGTTCTCACACCACTTACTTATTGTGTGTGTTAATTTTAAAGTCAACTACGAACGACAGATTTTTGTTAAAATTTTCATTGCAATTTTATTTTACTCCCAGGATACATACATAACATAATTGGCCATTACAACCCTTCAGTCAGGATTACGGCCTAGCTTCTCCACCACTTATGTTGGTGTGCTAATTTTATACATGAGTGGGGACCTACAGTTTAAATCAACTCCGAACGACAGATTTTTTTAAAATTTTCATTGCAATTTATTTTACTCCCAGAGTTTTTGACAGAAATCTGCTAAGAGGAAGTCGCGTGTGATAATCACAGATAAGATATCATCGTCACTATTCAAACGCCTTAGGGACCCGGCTTACATACATGTGAGCGGAAGGCCATAAGAGGTTGGTTAGTTGCAACAAAGTCGCTTTTGTCCAGCTCATTCAATTCAAATCAAAAATAGTCGAGATTCATCGACCTACACTGCTCGCCTTTGTATGTAATGGGCTAGCCACACGTCATTCTCCAAGGAATATAGGCCGATAACGCTCCAATCCAAAATCCACAACAAAAATTGATTTTTCGGGATGCTTTGAATGCTTTTAGATCCTATGTAGATTGCTATCGTATAACATTCGATAATTTTGTAGGTTCCCGTACCAATTCATCTACTAAAGGAATCGGGAACGCACTCAGTACAACATCCTTTATGTGAGTGCCCCGCATTTCAGAACAGACGTTATAAGTTTTTGAGTGACAGAATATTTGAAGATCTAGGCATGAGGGCGAACGTGCTACTAAGTGAATTGGCAGGTTTCATCCGGAGCTCAGGGTCAAATCCACCATGACAAGTGGGCTTTACTCACTGAGTGAACTTGCTGGTGAACATCCTGAAGATAATTGCCTTCTGTTCGTATTCAGCGAACCCACGCTATTGTCGGCTATTGTTTGTCTTCAGTTCTTGAATCAGCCAAATTTTATGGAAGTATAGGCCCAAGTTGCCATAGTCTAGTAAGTAGTGTGTTGGCTTATTAGATGCTAGGTCATGGTTCGCAACACAGTTCAGACATTTCCAACAAAATTTAGCAGATTTCTGACAAAAACTCTGAGAGTGAATAAAATTGCAATGAAAAATCTGTCAAAAATCTGTTGTTCATAATCGAGGTCCCACCACTCTCATGTATAAAATTTACACACACACACGTCATAAGTGATGTAAAAAACTAGCTTGCATCCCTAACTCAAGGGTTGTAGTGGCCAATTATGTATGTATGCCTGTACAGCTTCGAATAGTGTCCCAAATGTTCTTGTGAACAATGCACTCTGCATAGTCACAGACAGCATTGAAGTTTTCAGCAGATCTTGCATTCCGTCAACGTATGGGTATTAGTCGATCGCTTATTGAACCTGGACTAGAATTTATTCATCAAGAGTATTGAGAGGACAATTATGGTGGCTGAAGTGGGACAGAACGTTGCCCGAATAGAACACCCATTTTCGCTGAACGCTATATCCTCGTCCATGGTGATTTGCAAACCATAATGTAGTTGCTTCAACAAAACTTGGCGAAAAGTTCGAAAGACCCTGTTTTTTCTAAAATGCTTCAAATTCACTACTAAGGGTTCATGACACTAATTAACACAATTGGCCAAATGGGCGTCAGAGGGAACTTTCCTTTGAACAGCAGGCTATCTGCTAACAAAACCGAATTATAATGGAATGTGTCTCGAGTCGACCATGTTGATTCTGAAAGAATGAGAACGAATCATGGGAATACATACTTAGAGCCATTGAGGCATTAATTCATTACAGAAGCAAATGCCTGAGTACATACCAGTTGCTTTCATTGTTAAAACCAAGCAGCAGAGTAAAGTTTGTCAGGTCAATTAGCTTGCTGGATATATTACAGGGCTATGCTATAAATTGTGTAGGGGGATTACAATAGATCCTATGGTTGCTGTAGTACTATGACAGCTCTTCACGAGAATTATTTTTATGAAAGGGGATTTTCCTCAAGCGGCTTCTGACACTTTTCTGTCTGATACCGCTTGACATGTATAGGAAATGATGTGAGCTGTTTAGTGCCATATGCCTAAGGGAATCGGGCTTGCAATAATAATAATAATTATGGAGTCCTAAGAAACCATACCTTTAAGATACCGTTATTCATAGTTGGCTGATTTGATATGACAGCCAACACATTCCTATATCAGTCGTCATACAACATAAAATTGCAATTGTCGACTTAAAATCAAGTGAAAAAAGAAAAAAATCGAGAATGCAAACTAGAGAAAAAAAAGTAATTGTTTTGTTTAATTACACCTATTTTGAAATATAAGGGGAAACTAAATTTATTGCCACAAAAAAAAAAAAACAAAAAAAAAGATCTCAATTCAATTAATTTTCTAAAAAAATTTTAAATTTTTGCAGAGTTTTTTTTTTTTTTTTTGTTTGTTAATAAATTTTGTTTATTTATTCATAACATTTTAATTTTAAGCCTTATAAGTTAGACTTCAAATTTAATTATTATTTGTCCTATTGTTTCTTAATAATTTAACTGCTAAGCTCCCGCCTCTCTCTCTCTCTCTTACTAAACACCACGTATTCTCTTTGTTTTGTCACTCTATCAGGTGCTGTCGTTTTTGTTAATGAAATGTAATCTTGGATTCATGACTTTTGAACAATTAGTTTAAATATATAAAATTTTATTTTTCCATTTACAAATATACCCAAATGAGCCATAGCTTTTGACGACGAGAATATATGTAGTTACTTACGTAATGCACACAGGAAGACATACAAACAATACAACAAAAAAAATAAAAGTTTCAAAAACCGATACAATGATAAATTGATGCAAATAAAACTTTGTCATCTTCTATTGAAAGTGAAGATTGTATTCAAATATAGTATTCTCGATTCAGTACCACTACAAAAGTCATGAGGGTCACCATAGCCACGCAAATGGCTATGGCTTTACAATCCTTGAGAAATTTTTCATTGTAATTTGATTATGTTTCTCAGGGCTTGTGTCAAAAGACCAATGAGCGGCAATCGCTATCATTATTACTTTCTTAGGTTAGGTTAGGTTTGAGAACGTGTACACAACACCCAGAGGTTAAAAAGACCCAGAAGATAGTCAGGGACATAAGGAAATTTAAAAGCGGAAGAGGTAGGAAAGAAAGAATATAAGAGACGGAGGACGCGAGTACAACTTTAATGCTCTGGCACTACTCAAACCGATTATGAACCTATTTAGGAATCCTAATGTCCGCTCTCCACATAAAGACCATAACTTCAAAGTCAAAGGCCCTGTCCAGGGTCTTCAACTTTCACGTACTAGGGTTTGGACAATTTCATAGGAAGTGTTCGATAGTTTTCAACTCCTATTCATCGCAACATAGTCCGACAGGATCCTCAACCTCAACCTATTTGGGTTTGGACAGTTTCAGAGGAGGTATTCGATAGTTTCCCATTCCTACTCATAGCAACATAGTTCGACAGGCTCCTCAACTTCCAGCTACTAGGGTTTAAACAGTTTCAGATGATGTGTTCGATAATTTCTAATTCCTACTCATCGCAACATATCTGAGCTCAGCAGCCAGCCTATTCAATTACTGTATGTAGCTGGCCATAGACTCTTACGCTCATAACATCAGGATCCATCCCTTCTCCCATTCTCGCTAACCCATCTAGTGATGATGCCATGGAAGTGGCAGATTGGAGAATATTATAGCCTTAGTGCAGCGATCATACAATTCATTGTAGCTCACTCTATATAAGGATACTCACTCTATATACATCATCATATAATGTTTCTTCGAGATCTATTGCCATAACATAATTCAGGATGCTCTTCGTTATCAACAAGATCAAAGGATTTAGCATGAATTCAAGTATATCCGTCTGGATTGTATTAAAGCCTTACAATTCTCAAGTATATGTCCTAATAAGAACATACTACCAATTGTTTTCCAAATGATTTCCATTTAGAACAAGTGTTCTTCTAACCTCCAATTATTCCTGGATAGTCTGATGCCTTCCAAACATTCCTTTCCACTTTATAGAAAAGTTCAGATGCCATCAGTGGCTTAGAATTATATCTTTTCATATAAGCTTCTCTTACTTACTTACTTACTTATTTAGTTATTATTAGACTTTAGTCAGGACTACAACTTAAATTGACACACCACTCGAGGCAATTTTATTTACTCTCAGTAGGTTTGCCAGAAGACTGCTTTAGGAAATTCACAGAAAGAAATAATTTTTTTTAATATTTTCTCTTGTTTGAGATATCTTAGCTGGGGTTTAAACCATGGGTTCTCGTCTAATAAGTCAAAACACACTCTCAAACCATCTTGCCGCACTTCAAGACTTATAATCTTGTACCATCATACTCATAAATCATCATCATACTCATACATCATACTCATACTCATACATCATACTCATACATCATACATCATGCTCATACATCACCATCATACTCATACAACATCATCATACTCACACTTCATCATCAAACTCATACATCATATTCATACATCATACTCATATATCATACATTATCATCATAGTCCCACATCGCCATCATAATAATTTCGATATCCACCTTGGTGTCAGCTATGGCGTTCAATTCCAATGTATATCCCTCTGTTATGTAAAGTAAGACAACTTTAATGGATCGCCCTTTATCATTCAAGCTGTGTTAGTTAGGCTTTCTACGGTCTAAGACTTTTAAGTAGTAAGCAATGCATTGAAGAGTCCGTTGGACACTACTTCTCACTTGCATTACAAAAATATTTTGAATAGTTGAGGCATCAACAATCGTAGTCCAGTAGGTACTGTGTTGTCCGGAGTTCAAACCTAAGCTCAGACACATACGAAATTGCTCATTATAATCATTCAGTCAGGATTACACTTGTGTTGTGTGTGTGTTAATTTTATCCATGAGTCGTAGAATCTACAGTGAAAACCCAATCCCGAACGACAGCTTTTTGAGAAACTTTTCATGGCAATTTTGTTTACTCTCTCAGAGCAGTTGCAGTAAATCTGCTGAGAGGAAGCTGGCGAAAAAATATTTTTTTCCTCATTTTGAGTGAGATGTCTGATCTGGGTTTTGAACCGTGATCTCATGTCTAATAAGCCCATACACTATCTACAAGACGAAGGCGACTACAGCGAGTGTCCTTTGAGAGTATAGTGGCCTGTCAGTAGGTCGATTTGATTTGATTTGATTTCCCTTGTAGTGCATTCATTATAAGATTTATTAGGAGAAGGGGGAGCACTATGCCTCTGGCAAAGTGCGATGACCTTAGCTCCGTGTAGATCGTTCTTCCACAAAGTAGTTTCGATATCCTGTTGACCACGGTGTCCTGTACAACCAATGTTCTCAGTATGCCGATTTTAGTGTCTAGCGCCATATTATTAAAGGTTCTCAAAATATATTGGAAATCATATTCATAAAGGAAGGTTGTGATATTAGATAAGATATTTAGAAGGCTGTGCTTAGCGTTTTCTGACTTCTTATCCTACAAGCAAAGACAGTGGTAAAGAACCGCACAAATATTGATTTTAAACATTAACAAACATAATGGCAAACAAACATTCCTTACTACAAAGTTGCACGGTTGTCGTCGTTGTTGTTGAGTTATAAATTAACACAGGACAACAAAAATAAATCAAGTTTAAGTAGGAAACAGCAGCTGAGTTTTCAAAAGGAAAATCTTTTATGGAAAATTACCACAAAAAACAAACAGTTTTTGGAAAAGAAAACACAAAACAACAACATAAATACCTGTAGTAGGTTTCAAGGTAAACGTGCAAAATATTAGGCGGAGGAAAACTTTAATGCCAAAGCCAGAGTTGTCATGAGCACATAAATTAAAATAATCACTTGGTTTGGCAAAGTGGATAGGGATTGTGTTGATTTGCTTTTTGATTTTCAGCAGTAACTCAGGCGGTGGCGAGGTCTTTTGTTTAGAATTATGCCGTCGTGTTGTTGTTGTTGTTGTTGTTCGAAAAGTGTTGATAATATTTAAGCCTTATTAATACGTCCCCCCTTATTGCTGTTGTTGCCTTCTGGCAATGTTTGTCTAAAACAACAACAAATTCTTAACTTCTAATTATTTACCTTGGCTCTTAACAAGTGAACGGCGAACGGTGAACGGTGAACGGTGTACAGTGAACGGAAGTAAACACACTTACACTACTGTAATTTTTCTCCCGTAGACTGTCACTGTATTTATGTCGCATTGTTTTATGTTTCGTATTGTTTTTGTAGTCTTTTGAAGTCAAGTTTTTTAATATTTCTTCTCTTCGATAGCAGTTAACTTTTGTTTGTTGGAAATTTTGTTGTTGTTTTTGTTTTTATTTTTTTTTATAATTAATGATTGTTGTTGCTATTGTTTGAAAGTATTTTCTTTCTTCCTTTTATACCATAAGCCTCACTACAGGGATTCTAAGGACATTTACAATTCTTATTGAATATTTTGCCAAAAAGAACCTTTGTAAACATAGAATACACACACATACGTATACCTATACACCTGAATAAATAACCCACACCAATGCAAATTCTAATATTATCATAAACGTGTATTTATTTTGTTGTATTGCATGATTGTTTGTCTGTATTTGACATCATTTATCATTTTCTTGTATTTCAATATCATTTCCTGTTATATTCCCTTTAATAGTAGTGGTAATTGTATGCCTGTATTTGTAAATCCTTGTGGTTATTTTATTTGTTTTCGTATTTATCATTTATTTTGAATTGCATACTTTTAGGAAAGTTATGGTTTTCAAGGATTTTGTTGGCTTTAAGGATTATCAATCATAATTGAGCATAGTTTCTAAAGGATCTTTTTCATCCGGGTATTGTAATTTAATTTTAAATATCAGAAGATTAGATTAGGCTAGATAGGACCCTTAAAGGTAGAGGGCCTACTGAATCCAGCATTTACTTCCATTGTGATAACACAATCAATTCTACCCGTCCTAATTACTCCTTACCAGCTTTTAGTCTGGATATGACAGTTACAATCCTCCAGCTTAAAATCGACTAGGAACCACAGATTTTGAGAAGCTTTTTCAAGCACTATTTTCAAACACTGCAGTGGTCAGCAGCCATAGAAAATTTCAATAGCAGAAACCCTTAATAAACTTCATCCCATAATCTCCACCCTATCACCTATCTTTGAAATGTCAGTATAAACCTCAAGGTTGCTATCTGGGAATCCCGGATCTTCAGACCAAAAAATTTCTAGTTGACACTTCAAAAGAAGATGTTCGAATCTCACATAAAAGTGACCAATAAAAATCGTTATCATGGTTGCCTATTCTTAAAGTTAAGAACTGCAATCCACAGGGTTCCATTGACAAAGCATAAGGCCCTCACTATATTACTGAACCAATCTGCACTTTTGTGCCTGATGACTTTACTTCACTTTACTTCACTTCCCTTAAACTCTTACACCCACAAACAGAGGATCGCGCCAGTATTAATAAATCCTCTATTTGTGGGTATATTGCTCTCAGGACAACAGAATTACATTGACGTCCTTTATTTAATTTGTGTCTACTATTGATCGCTTCTGAGCAGCTTTTTCATCTGGAGACTTTTCGTCTTTGCTGCCTTAAATCTCATACCCACTGCTTCCACTGCCAGCGATAAGATTTGTATATTCTTTCGATAGCCGAGAAGCAATGTACCCAGAGAAATATATCACCTGCATAGTTGACCTTACAATGTTCATTTTATTTCCGGATTTTTCAAGGCTTTTCCATGGATCCTATCCAAAACTATGTTACATGGTTATGGTCAGAGGACATAGCCATGTCGACTTGCCATTTCAACTTCCACCATTTTACATACGAGCACACCTAACATTATTGATGACTACAACCCTTTAGTCAGGAATCTACAAACCTAACTTCTTATGGTATGAAAATAAATGGAGGAACCTGGTACAGTTTAAAGTTCGAGCTTCCATTCTTCTCCTCTATTTTCACACGTGAGTGTGTGTGCCAGAAATTGTGCTAACGCAGGTTGTCCCGTAGTTTTTTTTCATATTTTCTTTTGTGGTGGATACGTCTGACCTAAGATTAGAACCGTGACCTTACGTCCAACAAGCCAATATAATGCCTACTAGACTACCGCAACAACAACATTGCATCCATTGCATGTTTTTAACTCAGAACTGGTGTTATCATATCTGAGATCTTTCTAGAACTTATCTTAGCAAACATTTTTTTATTAACCACAGAGCATAAAGTAATACGTCAGTTGTTATTAGATATGAGCCGCTTGGGCAAGATATGTCATTGACATTGAAATTTCCGGAATGGAAACTTTATATTTCCTCTACCACAATGACAGTT
>QOCX01006942.1:0-10697 GCA_005959815.1 Sarcophaga bullata
AACTTTTCATGGCAATTTTATTTACTCTCAGAGTTTTTGCCAGAAATCTGCTGAAAGGAAGCGGCCGAAGAAATATTTTTTTGTATTTCCTTTTTGATGTCTGACCGGGGATTCGAACTCTGGCTTTTCGTCTAATAAGCCAACACACAACCTACTAGACTACGGCGACTTGTGCGTATGTATACGGTTAGTAAAATGCCAAAGCAAATTAAAGTGATTTAACGTTGTGTGCTGGTTTTTAAAAAAATTTCAAAAATGAAAAAAAGACATACGATTGCCTAATTTCTATTCGTATCTTCTTTCAAAGTCGTACGTTCTTATAACGTATTGAGTTTACACAGAAACTAGACTAGACTAGATCGTAGAACATGTGTGATCGTCTAAATCCCCGTTATCAAGATGATTGATTTAAAACTACCGCAAAATACTATGTTCGAACACTTGTAACATCAAGAAACCATCAACACTTTTCAATTCTTCTAACAAAATTTACTTCAGCAATGAAGTCTATTTCTCATTTCGTTGGCGATGAAAGCATTTTGCATTTGGTTTTGGAGCATCATTAAACAATTAAAACCGACTGACAATGCCGTACATATGATGACTGGTTTATAGATTTCAGCAGGCCTTCAATGCTAAAGAACTTTCTTTAGCGAAGAAGCTTAATTCTCATAGACATCACCAAGTAAAGTTGTCATACATGTTTGGAGTTGCATGCAAGCATGTGGTAAAACCATTGCAACTGGAAGCAGTGATTGTTTGGTATGTATTATGGTGTGAAGGTCTTTTTTCTAACTATCCTGGAAGTACAGTTACCGGTTTTTTTAGTCTGCAACTGAGTATTGTGAAACAAACAGTATTTGGTTTCGTCATCAACTAATTACCGCTTTACTGAGCCCTAACACACGAAAAATAGGTTGAAAACTATCTCAACAGGATCGTCTGCTGCAACAACTTAGGTGACGTTGTATTTCGTATAAAATAAAATGCACAATGAAAGCAAAGTTTCACAAAAATCTTTGCCTCTTCGTAAACCTCTTCTCTCATTTTACTTCCGAATTCCAAAAATAGTTGACTTAAATTAGGAAGCTTCCCCTTTAAAAACTTTAGGAGGGTCAGGCCGTCCAACCAGTGTATTTTCTAAAATAATTCTTAAGGATATCAGAAGGTAATTCTAATGACTTGACGGAAATGTATTTTTGTTTGCATGTTATTTTGCCACAGAAAATTTGAACTAAGCAGGAAACTGACGATAAGCAACCAAAAACAGTGACGTGTTATCTCAATGGGATCTGCAGTAGTTGGTAGCCGACTTTAATTTACATCGAAAAATCATTAGCAGCTTAGAGGCACATTTCTGCTGGATGAATGGGTTCGTGAACGAACAAAATTGTCGAATGTGGCATGACACCAACCCACATGAATGCCTCCGTAGTCTAGTAGGTAGTGTGTTGGCCTATTGGATGTGAGGCAATGGTTCAAAAACCACATCAGGCCTCTCCACCAAAACGAAATTTTGAACAAATAGTTCGGCGGAAGCTTCCTCTAAGTAGATTTCTGGCAAAAACTCTCTGAGAGTAAATAAAATTGCCATGAAAAGTTTCGCAAAAATCTGTCATTCGGAGTCGACTTTGAACTATAGGTCCCCCGCCACTCATGTTTAAATTTGCATTCACCATATAAGTGATGTGAGAAACTAGATTGTAATTGTGACTGCAGTCTGGTAAGGGCCAATTATGTATGTATGAGATCCAAGTGTATTTATCACTGTTAACAGCGATCACTAATGACTTTTGAATTGCATTGAATAATCTAGGCACTAGCGATATGCCTCTTCAACTGGGCTACACTGTGTACCATACTACTCATGCCACTTTAAATATTCTGCCCTAGCGGTTGGAGGATATGATCTCATAGTCGTGAGATCGTGCCTTTTAACCCAAAAATAAAGCACAAGAGAAAGACTCATAATTTCAATCACTTTATATCACAGATCTTAAGAAATTATTTTTTAAAACCAAAAATTACAATAAAAACTCTCTCTGTTTCTAGTATTCTTTTCAGTTTTCCTAATACTTGTTCTGTACTTCTTGCTAATACTCCTTTCTTGACCACATCAATGCACAAGGACCTCCCTTTTTTTCTCCTCACATCGGCAGCTGCTTCTCCAAATTTAGTGAAAATAGATTTGCCTTACAAGACTTGGAAAATTGTCACAAGGTGCTGGAGAATTTTTCACTGGAATTCTTAAAACATATCTCAGATGCCATGTTATTGGTGCCCAATCGTAGTTATATGGTATCACCATTTGCCATATGGGTCCCTACATTGCTGCTAACAGTAAGGCGCTGAAGGTAATACGTTAACACAACTGCGTAAGACTTTGCCATATTGGTGATGATCAAAACTGCTATTAGGGGAGCCTATCAAACAATATCGGAAATATTTAATGTGAGTATTAAGGTTTTACGATGCAAAGAATTTTTTTTATTTAATTTTGTTTTTCTGTACTTTATAGGGTAATACCAGCCAATTGAGGGTGGCATCATTCAATGCTTTGTTTACCAATATCAATACACCAGTTAGTCGGATTATGAGAATATTATTGAACGTGATTATAGCTCGGCTTTAATACCAGTTAACTTTGATGATGTCAATAATCACTTCACAAGATTAATAGTGATATTCGGGAGGCTACCGAGGTTTGATACCATATACCGTAACACCACAAAGATTTTAAAGATGCCAAATATATTGATGGTATTCTCATTGTATTTTAAGGGTAAATGGGAGGGATAAGTAATCTCAACATTGCTTAGCATTTTTTTTTTGGCCACACACTGTATGTCAACATCAAAATTCCATTAGTTTGCCCTTTGAACCGTCCAAAACAGTACCTTTGCCATTCCATGACGAAGATGGCAAAGTGTTGGGCGATGTACCAATGATGATACAAATGGGTGCCTTTAATTATGCTTTATTTAAGGATTTGGAAGGTTATGTTCTCGAACTGCCATACGGCAATGAGAATCGTTGTCAATGTTAATTGTTTTGCCAAGCTCTGGTAGGTGGGGTCTCCCAGTATTTGTTTATTTAAGAATTGAAAGGCTTAAGTTTTGAATCCCCTTTGCAGGTGTCAAACTCAATAAGGTTGTCAATAATTTAGCTAATATGGGTATAAAAAGAATCCATCCAAGAACTGAAAGCCGTTGCCGATTTGAATGGGCTAGTATGGTGAAGAGCCTGAGATTGATATTTTCATACCAAGTTTTACAACAGAATCCCACTTTACTTTGAGTCCCATTTTGAAAGTTTGTTTGACAAACAGTTTGTCAATCTTTATTTAATTTTTATTTTGTTTTCTTTCAGATGGGCATTGTTGATTTGTTTGATGCCAGTGCGGCAAACTTAAATAAAATTGCCCGAAATGATTATGTTTCCAGTATTTTCCATGCCACACGCATTATTGTCAATGAAGAGGGTACAGAGGCTGGTGCTGTTACAACAGCTGTATTGGTAAATAAAATCACACCCGCACGTTTCAAAGCCGATCGTCCGTTTGTCTATATGATTGTAGAGAAGACAGCAAATGTTTTACTCTTCGCTGGTGAAGTCAGATCCAATGTTTAGAAAAATATTTTTAAATACATAAACGTACTTACTTACATACACTATAGTTTTATTAAAATATTCCTGAACTACAAAAACATCTATTTACAGTGCCTTTGCTGATATACAATTTAAATGTTCGATTAGCTACTATAACTGCCAATAGAAAGAACCTCAAATCATATTGTCAGGCTCTAAAATTGCTTGAAATTTTTTGTAAACTCCATATTTGTTTAGAAAATATCGCCAAAATAATAAAATTTTACATTTAAAATCAAAAAAAGGATTATTTTTTTCAATATTTCTAGCCGCGGAATACACTACATTCTTTCCATTACCCCTCTTAGGATTATAAGGCTTCCACAAAGCATTTCCATCTTATCCGGTAGACTACAT
This sequence comes from Sarcophaga bullata, assembly GCA_005959815.1. Lineage (NCBI taxonomy): Eukaryota > Metazoa > Arthropoda > Insecta > Diptera > Sarcophagidae > Sarcophaga > Sarcophaga bullata. The sequence continues at coordinate 4,006 of QOCX01006942.1, forward strand.
ACATAATTGGCGATAAGAACCCTTCAGTCAGGATTACGGCCTAGCTTCTCATAATACTTATGTTGTGTGTGTTTATTTTATACATGCATGGCGGGACATACAGTTTAAAGTCGACTCCGAACTACAGATTTTAGAGAAGCTTTGCATGGCAATTTTATTTACTCTCAGAGTTTTTGCCAGAAATCTGCTAAGAGGAAGCCGCCGAAGAAATATTTTTTTCATACTCTCGTTTTTGATGTCTGACCGGGGATTCGAACCCTGACCTTTTCGTCTAATAAGCCAATACAATACTTACTAGACTACGACGACTATCCGGTAGATTGCTGTTATTTATGCATCTTCCCATGTAATATTGCACTGTCCTGTATGTCTTCACGATCGACGAGGTGTTTCTAGGCAGGCCATGGCTTCTCGAGCCTTGAGTAATCCATTCAAGTGCCATTGTTATTATACCATCAGTATTCATTCTAGCAGTATGGGCCATCCATTTCCATTAACTACATTTTCTTTTCGTTATTATGGATTTCTCCTTGTTCCAGAAAACCATTTTGCTAATGTTATTAGGCCAGAATATTTTGCCTATGATTCTGAGACATTTGTTGATTAATGCTTATAGTTTTTGCATGATAATGTTCGATACCAGAGATCAACAATGAGTATTCAAAAAGACGAGTAGATTCGAATCATACATACTAGAAGGTTGTGTGTTTGCTCTGTTTGCTGCACAGTATTTTTTGCTTGTGTGTCTTTTTCCTTTTGTTGTAAATGCAACAATAACTAAGTATGTGAATTTTAATGAATGATTCGAATCACTCGAATCATTCCTGAGTACATATTCTAAGTATTTTTCTAAATTTATGAATCTGAATGAGTAGGCGCATGAATCAATCATATTTCGAATGTTATGAGTTCATTGTACTCATACTCATTGCAACTTGTACTTATAAATCATTGTTGTAGTGAGTACAAATGAATTCAGATTCGTTGCTGATCTCTGTTCGATACTAACCAGATTTCACTTCCGTACCACAAGGTCGATTCTGAGCTTGATTCATCTCCATGTTTGAGAGCTTCTACATGTTGGGTGTAGTCGTTCGAATGCCGCTCTCGCTTTCTTTAGGAATAAGTTGTTTACACAAAAAAGGTCTTGGTGCTACAAACCTCAGAATATCCAATTGTGGCATAATATGTGTGGCTGTTCTGTTGAAACCACATATCGTTGGTGTCCACAACATCCACCATAAGTCATAAGGAGTTTGGTAATCATCCACCTATAGCGTTCGCCATTAACAATAATAGTCTGAAGAACGTTGTTCTTAATGAAATGTGGGCTGAGTAAACCGTAAACTCAATATCCATTTCAATCAGTGACTTTTTCGGAATGCATTGTAAGCTCTCGGATCTCGTATAAAAAAGAGGCCTCATCGCTGAAGATGATTCATAGAAAAAAATTAGGGCAAATGCCCAATTGGCTCTAGGGAGTCAACTCAGCAAAAAAAAACTGGTATAACAAGACTGAATAAAAGACAACAAGTTTGACAGTCTAAACTTCAAACAAGACGGCCGTATTAACTATTAAATTCTGAGAAAGCATTCATTCTAACAGGGGAAGACCGATGTATATCGTTTTTGGACCTAGGCTAAAGACCTTGAACTTACGTGCTAATAAGGCCAACATACTAGCCTACTAGGCTACGGCGACTACTTTTTGCTTACGTAGTTATTATCATGCAATTGAATCCAAAATATCGCCGATTGCATTGCTATTTTTTTGGATTGGAGTTATTGAAACGGTTCGAAAGAACAGCAACGAATTTAAGTTCAGGCACGGTATATCTATTTGTGGTTTAAATGGCCTACGTCAGTTTATAAACGGAAAGACAATCGTTTCACGCATTACCCATTAACCCTGCAATAAAACTGTTTGGGCTGGGAGCCGACTTACACGCGGGTGGTATCATATCATTCTTTGTTTGAACTTGAGCCCTACTTCATATTTTATGAAGTCGTCTAATTCTAGCTAGGCAGTTTTTAGATTATTAGTCATGAGGCACAATTCAACTCCAGCCAGACATTTCGACAGCCAGATTGCTGGCCAAAACTCTGAAAGTAAAAAAAAAAATTGCATGAAATTTCCAAGAATCTGTGCGTTCGTGAGTCACTTTCAAACTGTAGCGTTTCGCCACTCATCACACACATACACTTTAATTGGCCATTACCATCCTTCAGCTCAGTACGGCCTAGCCTTTCTCACCACTTATTTTGTGTGTGTTACATTTTACCACATGAGGTGGCGCGTGGACCTACAGTTTAAGTCGACTCCGCTAGACACGATTTTTTGAGAAACTTTTCTTGCAATTTTATTTACTCTCAGAGCTTTTTGCCAGAAAATCTGCTTGAGAGGAAGTCGGCCGAGAAATATTCTTTATCATTTTCGTCTTGGATGTACCTGACCGAGATTCGACACTGACCTTTCGTCTAATAAAGCAATACACTTCCAACTCAGACTACAGGACTACACTCATCGCCACTCATGTACAAAAATTAACAATATGCATTAAGTGGGTCGTATATCCTGCTGGGAAGGGTTGTAAAGTATGTATCGTATAGTCACGACACAAAATTGCTACGTGTGTTAATTTTCTACATGAACGGCAAGTCCTTCATGGTTGGACGTGGACTTTGAGGACAGATTTCGCTGTGATACTCTCAGAGGTTGAGAAGTGAAGTCTGAGAAGCCTGGGTGGTGTTGTCAGAAAAAATAATTTAGAAAATCTTTTGTTCTTTGCTTGAAGCCCTTTTCTGATTAGGCCAGCATATTTTCGGTTAGACATATAGGGAGGAAATTTGCAGCTTCTGGCAAACACTTCTGATAGTTAAATAAAAATTGCATTGAAAGGTTACTTAAATCTGCCCGTTCGCGAGGACGATGTTAAACTTAAGGTTCCACAATGATGCATGAAATTACCACGCACATGGTGTGGTGTTACTAGCTTGACTTGTAACGTCATAGGGATTGTAAATGAATGAACATTGTCAGTAAACTTACATTTTCGGCTACTCTCTTAAATTCTCCACCTTCATTTGGCCTTCAGTAATTGATTTGAACCATCTTGTTTTAATATGGCCAGAAACTTATCGAAACAAGCGCCACAACTTACTCTAGTCTGATTCTGTACCCCTTTTCTGATGTCTGATTTCTAGTAAACTTAACATTTCAAGGATATTATTGATTTTAATCTCATACTTTATTCGTTTACTTACTTTTTTATTAATTTATTTCACTCAACTTTACAATTGAAATATGAAAACATTTATAGCCTGGCGACCATCTTCCGTGCATTTTATAATTCCCCTTTAACAACAATCCTTGTTTTTGAAATCAAAAGTTTTATTTGAGTTAAAATATGTTTTTTCTTTATTCTGCATATTATTACAATTTTTTTTAATAAAAACAAAGCGGAAGTAAACATCAAACAACATTTCAAACAATTCTACCATTTTCTTCATTTGCACTCCTCTCGTTCGACATCTTACCTTTACGCCGGACAGATCCAACATCCTTCCTTTTCCTTCATTCTTTCATCTTTAAATTGCGATTTACAAAGGAACATAACCCAGAGGAAGGACCAAGGGAAACCCAAGACCAGCTACTCCAATCCAACCTGATCGCTTCACTCACTCACTCCCCGTTCTAGCAATAAGATTGTTTACTTAATTCCCAAGAGTAAAGGGGAAAGGGGGATGTTTCAATTTTATACCCCCCCACATCCATCCTCCAATCCACACTCATTACCCATGTCCTCTAGGCGAATTCTCACTTTCTGTTCTTGGCTTAACACCAACCTCTTCATCTACAGCGACCCCCACTCCATTCTGCCCCTTAACTCCCCCCCCCACCCTCTCCACTCTCATCAATCCTCAACCTCCTCTTCTTCCGTCTTCTCTTGCTTTTCTCACACCCTTGAATGCGCACAAATGGTGCTTTTCAAGTGTTGTTTAGCAACCGAATCTAAGGAATTCATTGACAACATTAAGGTTAAGTTTGTGTTTGGATCATACAAACTTATGAACGCTGTCTTGGACAAACAGTTGCCAACTGGTATATACTCTTATGAGAACATAAAAATAAAAAAACTTTCTTCTTCTTCATTGTGTGCACAAGCATATAATTTTTTGTTGTTGTAATTATTATCATACTCAGTCTCAATAGAATCTTTTGTATCGTACTGTAGACATGTTGCATCCCATGGTCACTTCTTCGCAATAGTTTGACGATACCACTGCTACTAACTGATTCTCCAATAAAAAAAGATACAAGCCACCCGGTAATTTCTCCTCTTTCTACATTAAGTGAAGTACATACATACATACACAATTGGCCATTACAAGCCTTCAGTCAGGATTACGGCCTGCATGAGTGGCGGAACCTACAGTTTAATGTCGACTCCGAACGACAGATCTTTTTTTGAGAAACTTTTCATGGCAATTTTATTTATTCTCAGCGTTTTTGCCACAAATCTGTTGAGAGGAAGTCGCCGAAGAAATATTTTTTTTCATATTTCGTTTTTGATCTCTGACCAGGGATACGAACCCTGGCCTTTCGTCTAACAAGCCAACACACTACCTACTAGACTACGACGACTACCAGACTATTGTAATAGTATATGGTGGGTGATTACCCACTGATGGATTTAAATTTGAACCTTCGTTTGTTTTGAATCTGGCAATACTTATGTCATTCTATTCTGTCACAAAATTCAAGATATTATCTCCACTATACGTAATGGATCGATTTAGGCTTGAGGCAACTTGCCTTAAATGCTTGTTGGACTTATCGTTTATGCCAAAAAAAAGTATCATCTTTTCGAATGAAGCTCATTTTCATTTCGGTGGGTAAGTTAAAAAGCAAAATTGCCGAATATGGGGCTCAGAAAACCCACACGTGGTCTAACAGAAGCCAATGCCCCCTTTCCAAGTGACTGTTTGGTGCGGTTTGTGGAGAGGAGGCATCATCATGTGGACGCCGCGACCATTACGATCAATGGAGATACCACGCACACCATGATAACCGATTTTCTATGTCTTCATGGTATTGATGTGAACGACAGAATGATGCAACTTGCCACACATCTCATGCTACAAATACTTTATTGCATCAAGGATATTTGGTTTGAATATGGATAGTGCAACTTGGCACACATCTCATGCCATAATCGATTTATTGCGTCAAACGTTTGATGGCAGTTTAATTAGCCAAAATGGTGATGGAAATTGGCCGCCAAGAAACTGCGATTTGACACCGTTGAACTATTTTCAATAAGGCGCCTTTAAAGGCAAATGTTTTGCCGACAAATCAGAGACAATTAAGCATTTGAAGTCCAACATTTCTAATGCCATTGCCGATATACGACCGCATGCACTCGATAAAGTGCACGAAAGTTGTTCCGATCGAATGAGGAATTGTGAGGCCAGACGCGGCAGCAATATGAAATGAAATAATATTCCATTTCTAGCCAGAACAATTGTACTTCACAACAAAAACAATAAAATTGCAAGTTTGCAGAACCTTGTCAAAGACTGTTTACCTCAGATTACTGAAATTTTCTTTCTTGTAATTTCCCCGCAAGAATTTTGATTGCCTCAAACTCTTTTGGTTTGAGAAGAGCGTTTGTCTGTGCTTATCTTTTCTTGCATTGTATATGCTCTTTTAAATGTTGCCTCAATCCACAGAAAGTTTCTGGTTCCTTGAACCTAATTCCTATGTGGCCTGGAACCCAATCCTTTCTTGGAGCCATGAATTAGAATGACAGCCTGACTGTAACCATTTGTTATTGCTATATCCCAGTCCTCCTGCAAGTTAATTTCCAAAGGCATTTTCGTTTGGAAGATGTAGCAGAGTTTCCTCATATACTCAATATGCTTTACGGTTGGACCAAAAAACCTCCACCTGCAGTCTACTGCATACATTTTTGCATTCTGCATCAGGAAGGTTACTCATGCATCGAGCTCCAATAGAGAATACACAATCCTATCCTTACCAACTGTGTATCGTCAGTCTCCTTATCAAGACACACTTTACTTGCTACGTCTTCTTATATTGTTGCTTTCTTGCTGCGACTATATTCTGTTTAACGTCTTCGAAAACAGAACCAATGTTGCATTCATTCGTTACTAACGCGCAATCATATGAAAATTTATGCGAAGTGAGTAAGAAGTCACCGTAGGTAGTGTGTTGGCTTATTAGACGAAGGGCCAGAGTTCATATCCCCGGTCAGACATGAAAAACGAAAAATGAAAAAAAAAATATTTCTTCGGCGGCTTGCTCTCAGCAGATTTCTGACAAAAACTCTGAGAATAAATAAAATTGCCATGAAAAGTTTCTCAAAAATCTGTCGTTCGGAGTCAACTTTAAACTGTAGGTCCCGTCACTCAGGTATAAACATGACACATACAACATAAGTGATGTGAAAAGCTAGGCCGCAATCCTGATTGTCGAGTTGTAATGGCCAATTATGTATGTATGTATGTAAACCCACAATAAGGCTTGAGACCAATAAAATTTTACGGATCTGTTGTTGTTTGTTGTAGCGAAACCTTTAAAGTACGGACTTCCACATTGACCCATGCGTTCAATTTTTATTAAGAGATTGCTGGGTTTGTTGCGTTGCTTCTATTGTGTTTGCAGCATA